>JAQZBX010025917.1:0-29241 GCA_029593785.1 Cabassous unicinctus | reverse complement strand
AGATTCTGTGTGCAGATGAGAAAGTTAACTAGAGTAAAAGAAGGAAACTCAAGATACATACTCCCATCTAAATCAAGTATATTTTTATGGACAATGTCACAAAGGAGGAATGAAAGAATTCATCTACAGTTCCTATAAAGCATCTAAAATTAAAGAATGTTGAAGAATAACCATTTGTCTCATTTGGAATAAAATCTCAACTGATCCTCAGAACTATTCATTAACTTTGTTACAGCAACAATTTCTATGTCATATTGCCATAGATGGGGAGATAAAGACATCCTTGTTCCCTGGTACATGAAGAGATTCTGTAACAGCTGCATAGTGGTAGAATCCTCTGGTTTATATATAAACTTTCTCACAGGGCATGTCTGCTTTAGTATTTGATATTGTCGAAAATAAGAATATAATCACTGGATGTGTTCAGGCTTGGTTTTAGGTACATTTTAAGAAATACTGTAAATGGGGCTCAATGATTGAAAGGTTGTTCAACTTTAAATGTTTACATTTGCTTGGATTCTGTTATATCATGAGTGTTGTTACTATAGCTCAGCAGAGTTGGGGTAGAAAATGAAAATAGAAATTTTGGATTAGCTTTTAATGTGGTCTTAGTCATGTCTATCTACATTGTCACTATAAAGGAATTTTCTGATAATAACATGTATAAAGCATACTAAAGGAATTATTAGAAATCCCTGTGCCATCTGGACCTCAGAATAAGGGATCATGAGTCAAACATTATTTCGCTTCCCCCTATCCCACTCACTACACAGTGACTAATCAAACACATTTGTGTACTTAGGGGGCCTATAAAAAATTAGAGCTGTCCAGCACCTAGATATTCAGGTGGAAAGTGGAGTGGTCTATGATTAAGCAGCTAATTCTGTTGCTCACGTGAAAGTATATTAATGTCTGTTGCAGCCTTATAGGAGAAATCAGAAAATTTAAAGTTGCAGATTTTTCAAAAGAGCCTGCATTCCTAAAAATCACAGCCTATGCAAAATTGTGCAGTAAAAATCACAGGACCTATGAGAGAAATGAAGTTAGCAGCACACCACTCAAAGACTTTGTCAGTGACATAAAGATAGAAACCTAATATAATGGTGACTCTTACACATGGCTTTATAAATGGTTAAGAAATACATAAATATTGCAAGGAATGTGGCCCTTTACATTGAAAAAGACCTGAAGTTTTCTTGTGGAAGTGGTCATTGGAAGGATCATAACTTTTGAGTTATTGTGATGTGGTGGAAGAGGGATGTTAATGGAAATCGGAAGGAAAGTTGTAACAGCACGTGTGGATGGTATGGCTCATAACTCAAGGTGTTCCTGGGAGCTGGTAGGTATTTGAGGTGTGTGTGTGCTTTTGGTTCAGCTGGGTGTGGTTTTCTGCAGTCACCTAGTGTTTCTCAGGGATGAAATCATGCATTGAGTAAACATGAAATTTGTATTATGGACAAATACTCCCTAAAATACATCAATTGCATTGGAACAAATTGGCATTTTCAAAACAACCATTATGGCAGAACTGTCTGAACAAGTGAATTCTCAAAGGATAAGTGGGAAACCTCCCCACCCACCCCCACCTTTTTGTAGAATGCTTTATAGTTATCTGTGAGATGAGGTGTGATGTAAGACTGGCTTTTTATACATATTTATTTCCCATCTCTTATAAAAAATTAAAATAATAGCAAGTAAGCATAAAGGAACAAGAATAGTCCCCTCCCAACCTCAAGAACAAACAAATGTATTTTTTTAGGCCACATAAAAATGGCCCTTGTATCAAAATGGCCTTGTCAAAATGACGTGTTCCTCTTTAGGAACACACCACTCCTTCCCACCCCCACCCTTAAGCTGAGCCAAGTGGAGGTTGAGTCACTGATAACTGAGGCCACTGTTCATTTTCACCCTCATTATTTTCCTTGGCTAATAGCCTGAAGAAATAACTTTTGAATTGTTTGTTGAAGTATATACACTTGTTTCAGGTCTCAGGGCAGTTCTTTGTCTTGTTTGTGGATTATTAGAATATCGCTGTGTGTGCTGGACACTTCTTAGTAAATCTCTCATGCAGAATGTATGTGGTGATTAATTCTATTGTTCTTTGGATGTTACCCTTTTCAGCTCCACCTTGGGAAAAATGAGAGAATACACATGGAGAAAGAAGTAGCCCCACGTCTTTGAGCCTACATTTGCAGGGGAACCATGTTTATGAAAAGCATAATCAAAATGATGTACTTAGAGGAAACATGTCTGTTTTCAACAAGTTGAATCCCTGTCTTTTAATCGGGTGCAGCAGGTGAATCACCACATATGCATTCTAGTTTGCAAAGAAATTATTATCGGACCACTGATAAAACAGCTGGGTGAAGTAGTATCAATATGAGCATATAGGTCTCAATAAATATAAAAAGACTGAAATTATGCAAAGCACCTTCTCAGATCATAATGGAATGGAACTCAGAGTCAATAATTGATGGGAAAGAGGTAAAATCACAAATGTGTGGAGGCTGAACACACTCCTAAATAATCACTGGTTCAAAGAAGAAATTGTAAGTGAAATTAGTAAATATATTGAGAGGAATGAAAATGAGAACACAGCTTATCAAAACTTATGGGATACAGCAAAGGCAGTGCTGAGAGGGAAATGAATAGCCCTAAACACCTATATTTAAAAAACAAGAAAGAACTAAAATCAAAGATCTAACTAAATAACTGGAGAAACTAGAAAAAGAACAGCAAACCATTCCCAAAGCAAGGAGAAGGAAAGAAATAAAGATTTGTGCAGAAATAAATGAAATTGAGGGGAAAAATAGAGAAAATAAACAAAACCAAAAGCTGGCTCTTTGAGAAGATCAATAAAATTGGGAAAGCCTTAGCTAGACTCACAAAGAAATAAAGAGAGAAGACACAAATAAATAAAATTAGAAATGGGGACGTTATGACTGATCCCACAGAAATAAAAAGGATCGTAACAGGATATTATGAGAAACTGTATGCCAACACACTAGACAACCTAGATGAAATGGACAAATTCATAGAAATGCACAAACAGCCTACACTGATGCTACAAGAAATACAAGAACTTAACAAACCAATCACATTTAAAAAGATTGAATCAGTCATCAAAAATCTCCCAAGAAAAAGATGTCCAGGACCAGATGGCTTCACAGGGGAATTCTACCAAGCATTTCAAGAAGAATTAACTCGAATCCTGTTTAAACTCTTCCAAAAACATTGAAGAGGAGGGAGAATTACCCAATACATTTTAGGAAGCCAACATCACCCTAATACCAAAGCCAGATAAAGATACTACAAGAAAAGAAAATTACAGACCAATTTCTCTAATAAGCATAGATGCAAAAATTCTCAACAGAATTCTTGCAAATCCAATCCAATAGCATATCAAAAGACTTATACACCACAACCAAGTGGAATTTATTCCTGGTATGCAAGGGTGGTTCAATATGAGAAAATCAATTAATGTAATACATCACATTAACAAATTGAAGGGAAAAAAGCCACATGATCATCTTAGTCGATGCAGAAAAGGCATTCAACAAAATCCAACATTCTTTTTTTTTTTCACCTTAATTTTTTTTTAATTAATTTTTTTTTACATTTTAAAAGATGCTTAGATTACATAAATGTTACACAAAAATTACAGGGATTCCCATGTTCCCCACCTCCCACACCTCCCATAACCTCCCACGTAAACATCCTTCATTAGTGTGGCATATCACCTGCAATGGATATACACATTCTGGGGCTTTGCCATTAAGCCTGGACCATAGTTCACATTGTAGACTACACTCTCTCCCACACAGTTCTGCATGTTATATGCTGATGTAAAATGGCCTATATCTGTTGTTGTAATGTCACTCAGGATAATTCCCAAGTCCCGAAAAAGCCCCTGTATTACAACTGCTTTTCCCTCTCCCTGCCCCAAAAGCGTCCAGTGGCCACTGGCTCCACCTCAATGTTGTATTTTCTTCCATTGCTTGAATCACAATATGTCTACAACAGAATACCAGTAAGTCCACTCTAGTTCATAGGTCTTCCCCCAATCCTGAGGAGTCTGGAATTGTGATGACCACTCCACCTCCAAGTGAAAGGGGGCTTATATCCCATGGATAAGATGGATGGGATTATCCTGCCTGCAGCTGCAGACTCTCTCCATTCCCTGGTATGGCCATCGTCCATCATCACCTCCTCGCCAGGTGACTTGGGTGAGTCCATTGAGCTGTAGAGTAGGAGTTGCAGCTCCACTGGGATTCCAGGCACAGTTGGCACATGGGCAGTCTCTGGAAGTATACCTACAAACTCCAGCACCACATATAGGTTTGAATAGAAGGGACTGATGGACCATGTGCAGGGAGGACTTATTTGAGATAGGAATAAAAGGGAAATGTCTCAATATGATAAAGGGCATATATGAAAAACCCACAGCTAACATCATACTCAATGGGAAGATATTGAAAGTTTTCCCTCTAAGATTAGGAACAAGACAAGGATGCCCACTGTCACCATTGTTATTCAACATTGTCCTAGAAGTTCTAGCTAGAGCAATTAGACAAGGAAAAAACATCCAAATAGGAAAAGAGGAAGTAAAATTCTCAGTATTTGCAGGTGACATGATCCTATATTTAGAAAATTCTGAAATGTCTATGACAAAGCCACTTGAGCTAATAAACAAGTTTAGCAAAGTGGCAGGATACAAAATCAACACGCAAAAATCAGTAATGTTTCTGTACACTAGTATTTAACAATCTGAGGAGGAAATTGGGGAAAATTCCATTTACAATAGCAACAAAAAGACTGAAATACCCAGGTATCAATTTAACCAAAGAAGTACAGTACCTATATGTAGAAAAATACACAACAATGCTAAAAGAAGTCAATGAAGACCTCAACAGATGGAAAGATATTCCACGTTCATGGATTGGAAAACTAAATATCGTAAAGATGTCAGTTCTATCCAAACTGATTGATAGAGTCAGTGCAATGACAATCAAAATTCCAACAGCCTACTTTGCAGAAATAGAAAAGGCAATTACCAAATTCATTTGGAAGAGAAAGGGCACCTGAATAACCAAATGTATTCTAAAAAAGAAGAGTAATGTGGGAAGAATTTCACTGCCTGGCCTTGAAACATTACAGAATTACAGTGATTAAAACAGCATGGTATTGGCATAAAGATAGACACATCAATGAAATACAATTGAGAGTCCAGAAATAAACCCTCACCTCTAAGGCCAGTTGGTTTTTCAACAAACCTACCAAAGCCATGTTAATGGGACAAAACAGTCTCTTCAACAAACGGTGCTGGGAGAACTGTGTATCCATAACCAAAAGAACAGAAGAGGACCCGTATCGCTCCCTGTACAAGAATGAACTCAAAATGGTTCAAAGACCTGAGTATAAAAGCCAGGACCATAAAACTAGTAGAAGAAAATGTAGGGAAACATCTTCAATACCTGTGGTAGGTGGTGGTTTCTTGAACCTTACACCCAAAGCATAAGCAACAAAAGAAAAAAATAGGTAAATTGGACCTCTTCAAAATTAAACACTTTTGCACCTCACAGGACTTTGTCAAAAGGGTGAAAAGGCAGCTGCCTCAATGGGAAAAAATATTGAGAAATCACATATCTGATAAGGGTTTAAAATCCATGTTATATAAAGAGATGCTACAACTCAACAATAAAGAGATAAATGACCTGATTTTTTAAAAAAATGGGCAAAAGACTTGAATAGTCATTTGTCCAAAGAAGAAATACAATTGGCGAAAAAAAAAAAATACATGAAAAAATGTTCAACATCACTAGCGATTAGGTAAATGCAAATCAAAGCTATAATGAGATATCATTTCACACCTATTAGAATGGCCACTATTTAAAAGACTGAGAACTGCAAGTATTAGAGAGGATGTGGAGAGATAGGAACACTTATTCACTGTTTGTGGGAATGTAGAATGGTACAGCCACTGTGGAGGACTGTTTCACAGTTCCTAAAGAAGTTGAGAATACATGTGCCACATGACCTGGCAATACCACTACTGGGTATATACCCAGAAGAACTGAGAGTAGTGACATGAACAGACATCTGCACATGGATGTGTGTAGTTG
This sequence comes from Cabassous unicinctus, assembly GCA_029593785.1. NCBI lineage: Eukaryota > Metazoa > Chordata > Mammalia > Cingulata > Chlamyphoridae > Cabassous > Cabassous unicinctus. The sequence continues at coordinate 23,119 of JAQZBX010025917.1, read as the reverse complement.
CGTTACTCACGATTGCCAAAAGAGGGAAACAACCCAGCTGTCCATCAACCAATGAATGGATAAACAAATTGTCGTGTATATACATGATGGAATAGTATGCAGCTGTAAAAAGAAATGAAGTCATGAAGTCATGAAGCATATGACACCATGGATGAACCTGGAGGACATTATGTTGAATGAAACAAGCCAGAGACAAAAGGACAAATTCTGTATGACTGTGCTACTTTAAATATATTGTGTAATCTCAAAATTAATAACTTGAAATATGGGTCATCAGAAAATAGAATGAGGTTAGAGAATGGAAAGCTGAGGGTTAATTTGTGCTGAATTGGTAAAAAGGATATGTGTTAATCTTTGGAAATAAATAGAAAAGGTGAAAGCCCAACATAATATTTGTAACTCAATACTATTATGTGGGTATGAAAATGGTTTAAAGGGAAAGTCTAAGGTCAAATATATTACTAAAAGGAAAGCTAAAAAGTGTAACATGGAACAGTATAGCATAGTAAAACCACATGTGAAATGTGAATGTGTGTATTGCATATATAAGACCGATTTTCTTTGAAACTGAATACATGTTAATACTACAAGATGTTATTATCAGACCAAAAATCCACATTATGCTAAGTGAAAGAAACTAGACACAAAGTACTACATATTGTATGATTCCATTTATATAAAATGTAAAGTTGAAATTAGATTAGTGGTTATATAAGGCTGGAGAAGGATGGAGAAATTGAGAGGTGACTGCTAAGGGGTGTGGGGTTTTTCTTTTTGGAGTAATGAAATTGTAATAAAATCTTTTGTGGTGATGAATACACAACATTGTGATCATACTTAGAGCCATTGATTATACACCGGATAGATCACATGGTATGTGACTATATCTCAATAAAACTGCTTAAAATTAAAAAAAAATAATAATCCAAGCAGCCTCATTTTGTGCTGCTGCTCCCCATAACCCCAGCATTTATCACACCTGCTTGATTTTATTCCCTTGCCTGCTGCCTCCATTTTGTTTTATTTTTTAAAGCTGAGAGAAATGAGGGCTGCTTGTATTCAGGCCATGGTTACCACTAATTGCTTTATTTCCTTGGTTGATATCTTTTCATATCTCTGGGGATAGAAATATCATGAATAAGAACCATCCTTGTACAAGGAAAACAAAAGTGGTAGCCTACTTTGTGTGGAGTCCCATTTTCCTACAGTTTTTTTATTTTTTCTAATCAGTGAAGTCTTCAGCTGTGTTACCAGAGATGCAGGGACCTGGGGAAAAGACCCTAGAGAATTTCAGGAAAGAAATGTTTCCCTCCTCAGGTTTTTTTTTTTTTTTTTAATCCAAATAGAAAAATGAAAAAATGTTTTATGAAAAATGTTTAGAATTAAATACAATATTTAAGATATTCATATACTGCTGTGTGACATTTAACCCTTCAAAATGAATTCTAAAAACCACATAATTAGAGGGCTTTCACGAAAGCTTGTTTACAGTGTCAATTTAGTACAATCCCCATACCTCAAGGACTGGCTGAAAAATAATCATTTAGCAGCAGCAGCTAAAACTCATTGAGCCTTATTAGACGCTGGGAGCCTGCTCTGAATGGCTTACATGGAGTCATTCATTTAATCCTCAATACAACTCCACAAGCACAATACCCATTTGACGGGTGGGGACAGGTCTAGAGAGGAGACTTTACTTGCCTAAAGTCAAACAGCAAATAAGTTGAGGAGATGGGATGCAAATCCAGGATGACTGCTTCCAATCATACACTCCTAGTAAAATGAAAGGAGGGCCAGAAGCACCTGTTAGTCATGCCTTTCACTGAACAGGCAAGTCAGGGTATCCCTCCGAGCAGTTTTGCAATCTGTTAAAGCTGAATACAAATAAAACATGCTTTTCCTTTCTTACAGATTTGTTGTGATGATCTAGGAAGATGGGGCAGGGGCATTTAGTAAACATCTACTATGTACCAGGCACCAGAGCAGATATGTTTCATATGACATCATTTTTTGTTGCTGTCCCTGCTATTGTTATTATGCAGTTCTTATATTCAGTCCTGACTCCAGAGTGACTGCCGTTTTTAGAAGATGGATTCACTGCCATCTGCTCTCAAGTGTGTATTTCCTTCTTGCCTGTCTTGGTGAACGAGTGATTTAACTGGGGGCAGGGGATTGTTTCACAAGCAATACATGTTATTTGTAGAACATTTGGGCAAAGGATTTGAACAGGCATTTTACAGAGGAAGAAACTCAACAGGCCATCATGCATTGAAAAAGATACTCCAAGTTACTATTAATTAGAGAAATGCAAATTAAAACAATAATGATATGTATAGAACTTTAAAGAACTTGGCTGTATAGGTGTTTCTGGGCTGTAGAGACTCTCGTTTGTTGCTAATGGGAGCGTAGTCTGGTCCTGGTGTTTTGGAGAGGCATTTGGCACCACTTGTTCAAATTAGGTCCACTCATACCCTATGTATGACCCAAAGTTACACTCTTGGAAATGTGTGAAAACCTGTTTGGAAAAAATATATATATATGAATGTGTATGTGTGTGTATCTATCTGTCTGTCTGTCTATCTATATCTGTCTATCTAATCATCATAATAGGACATAAGAGAATATTCATGCAGGGTTATTGTGATGGTAGGAGGGAGTTGGAGTTAACCTGTTGCCCTTCACTAAGAAAGTGGATAGTTAAAACTTGGTGAATGAACAAAAAGGAGTACTATGCAGTAGTTTGAAGCAATTGATTATATGAATATATATCAACATGGATGGACCTTAAAGGCATAGTGCTGGGTGAAAAAAGAAGGAAAAATAATGAGATACTCTGCAAAACTATTTCTGCAAGTTAATGTACATGCACATAAAATGATGCACATTTTATAAGAGTGCAGATGGGAGACGTATCTGTTAATCAGATCAGAATGGTTATATAAGGGATAAGGGGAAGAAGTAGGGATTAAAGGGGAACAATAAATAAAGCAAGAGAGAATCTTGTAAGAACCAATGATCATAATTGTGTCATGAACTCAAGATAATTATTAACTCAAACCCCTGCAAAAAGAAAAAAAATGGAAAATGTAAGTTGGAACAACAAAAAGATAATTATCCATAACTCTACTGATCAAAGATAAGTATTAAGATTTTGGTGTACATGCTTCTAGTATTGTTAAGTGTATATATGTGAGTGTATATGTATAGGTATGTATATAGATGTATGAATGTATCTATACACATGTTTATATTTACATAAATAAGTAAATGAAATCATACTATATATATATATATATATATATATATATATTTGTAACTTGGCTGTAAAGTTGGGCTAAGTTATCTCTAAGATGCTGTCCAGTTCTAAGACATTCCCCCCTCAGGACAAATACCATGTCATCAAATTCAGGCAGGTTTTAAACTGACTTGAGTTCAACAAAACTCAGAACAAATTTTACCAAGCATTCTTAGCATCAACTGTAATATACTTCTGCATTCAAAGGAAAGCATATGTGTATTTTGATTTATTTGCATTTAATTCAAACTACTTATTTTAGCTTGATATGCTAGAAATCGTTTAAGCATATTCAGACCATTTCACAGGCTGATGTTTATTTAAGAATAAATTAGAGCAACAAAGAAGTGTTGGTCCCAAGAGGAACAGGCGAGGTTGAAACCATCCCAAATGAATTGACCGAATGGCTTTTAATGGGCTAGTGCTGAACAGTGTCTGATGACTGTTCAAAAACAAATCAGTGAGCAATCCAGTTCCGAACCTTTATTCTCTATTTTGTATCTGGATTGTGAGCATCCCTTAATAAAGACTGCATTACTTGCTGCAGAGACAAAAGCAGAACTGCTGGATGGAAGGCAGCAAGTCTATGTAGTCCTCTTACAAAAGCCAACAGATACCTCCAAGGGAGATTAAGATCTCAAATCATACTAGGAGTTGAAAATGACAGTGTTACTGGCTTTTGTTGCCATGGTAATCACTGCTGACCTCATAGAGCCTTCTTAATGATATTCTCAACAGGTTTATTTGTACTGCATTTGCTAGGTTTGTGGTGTGTGTGTGTGTGGGGGGGCGGGGTATTTGCTCATAGCTAAGTTATCATGTTTTACCCTGTATCCAAATTCAAAAGGCATAAGGCACCAATGCCTTGTACATAATAGATGCTAAATGAAGATTTATGGGGTTGGATTGGGTACACTGGGTTGTAGAAACTCGGAGGCATGAAGAGTTTCACCAGTCTCTGAAGACAGTTCTCAAAATGAGGTCCTGGAAGCCCCTGTTGCTGACTGCTGCTTTTCTTGATTCATTAGAGTAACCAGCAGGTGTGTGAGGTTTGCACCTCTCCAACCCTCAAATATCTCACAAGTGTCCAGGAATGGGGAGCTATTCTAAAACTGCTCTTTAGGGTTTATTATTTAAGACTTTCTAGGGGAGAGGAGAAGCATAGAATTAGCAGGTCACAGTTGGCAGGATACAGTCCAGATTGGGGGTTGGTTAGATCAGTAGTTTCCACATCTAGCTGAGAATAAGCCCCCCCCCTTTTGGATTCTGATGTCCATCCAGGAATGGGGTCCCCTCAGGGGTATAATCCTGAGACCCTCTTAAAACTCTGCAATCCTGAGATTCCCCAAACCTAACGTGATATAATTTTATCAGATTTTTGCTCTTGTTTCAGATGAAAAATAATCTCTCCCATGTTTATATATTACTTATGGTTGTAGAGCACCATGGAATCATTCTTTCCAAGAAGGAGGAAAGAGAACATCTTGTGTTTTGGAGGTAATATAAGCATTTTAAGTTTTGTGTTTCCAAAGTAGTCTTCAGTTGCCTTTTATTTATCCCTGTAACACTGACCATTTCTTACCCCAATGACCATCTCGAATTTATTAAGAAAAATTCAGAATACAGGGTAACTTGCCTTGGACCTTGCCTCCCATTTTTCACTAGTAGAGGAGCAGTTGCAGATGAAACTAGACTTCACACCTGAAAGTCTCAGAACCCACCAAGTTCCCTGTGAAATCTCTTTGAGACCGAATGTTGACCACCAGTACCTCCTGTACAACGTTGTTTCCTACAGATATAAACGGAATGAATGCTAGGGAGTTGTCACTTTTACCATAGCAGTGTGTAAAAAGGCCTTATTATTTACTTAAGCAGTGTGGTGTGGAGACGTCACTGCAAACCAGAAGTACAAAGATTGGACTTGATGCTAGGTTCTATGATCATCCAACAGTGTGGGCTTGGTCCTGTCATTAACCTTTCAGTGGAATGAAGTCATCTGACTTCCCTGTCTCACGGGTGGTTGCATCAGATGAGATAACCTTTAGCAGGACCTAGCTCCTGCTGAGGTCTGATGATTGTACATAGGCTGGAAAAAGCATTTGCGCGTGGTCTTTTCCTGAGTCTAGGTGTTCAGGTGCATCGTTCTTGCACTCCTCAGTTTGAACAAGCAATCAGAGTCTATCTGAGAATACCAGCTAGGAAGGGAAAGAGAAAATAACAGAGCAGGAAAAAAAAAAACAAGGAAAAAGAAAGGACAGGCACTTCTCTCCACCCAATCTCCCTTTCCATTCAGCCTGCTGGTAGTCATTCAGTAGTTCTTTTCTGCTTTGTATGCAAAGACAGAGCCTCTTTTAATTACCTGGATGAACAGTGGCATATAAACACTCATTTAAAATGAATTTAGATGTAGTTGGTTGCAGCCATCTCATAGAGGCCTGTCAGCAATGCCATTTATACCCCATTAAATCACAGTCCTTAATAATTTCTCCATTATTCTGAGAGATTCTTCTTTAGTTGTAAAAACCGTCCTCAAAGTAGGAAGATTTCTACTTAATATTTTATTAGCATTTAAATTTATTATGCTAATAGGACACATTTCTTTAAAACTTGTCCATAATTCAATATTGTTGTAAAGTACTATTGTAATTAATTACATTTCCCTAAATCCTTTAGATACTGCCTAGTAAAATTGTATACTTTTGAACAAGATTTTCAGTTCTCTTTCAATTTCTTAAGATCAAAACATCCTGATACTTAAATAGCATCACTAAGGTTTGGATGTGGAGAAGCGTTGCCATAAGAAGTGATTAGGAACGTAGGTAACCAGTTATCTCCGTTATAACTAGATTCCTGGTCAAGAGAGAAGCCAACTTCTCCTGAAAACTTAGATTTCTATAATTGCATAAACTAAACTTTACTCATAAAAAAAACTTTTGCACCATGCTTGATGTATAGTAAACACTGAGTAAATACTTAATGAATTAATACATGAGTGCACACCTATTTTGGGTTTTCCTTTGTTTTTTTCATATTAACCATTTTCTTTTAATATCTAACGGTCACTTTTGTGCTAGGAACTCTGCAAGAAGATTGCATTGAAAGCCCTACCTCTGTTCAGCCCATCCATCTATCCAATCATCTTTCAAATATTTTGGGAGAACCTGCTATGGACTAACCATCACAAGGAAGAGAAAAAGTCCCTGTCCCTGTACGTCTCACATTTAGTGTACATGCCACTAACCTTTCACAGATAGATTGATGCAGTTACTGCTTTATGCCTGGCTGGGCCACCAGTTGCAACACGGCAGGTGCTGTGAAAATAGCTGAGCCTCAGTTTTATGCTTATTGCTCATATTTTTCACTTTATTCTAGAATTCTGTCACATCTGGGTACTCTCCAGTACTAGGGATCCATAGTTCTAAATAAATAAAGTAGCTTTGTAGTAAAGGTGGGAGCTAATATTCTTGAGCATTTGCTCTATCTGTGCCAGGCATTATTCTAAGAGAATTTCATATGTTCTTTCATTTGATTGTCACAGTATCCATGAAGTGGTGCTATTATTATGCCTATTTTACAGATAAGGAAACTGAGGCACATAGGGATTCCAAAGTTCCAAAAGAGGAAAATTTTGCTCTTGTTAATAGAGAGAACTTTTTGGCATCCTCTTTTTCCAAACTGCCTCTAAGTGCTACCTCACTTGATCTGATACACCCATCCCCATTTGTTTACACGGGAGAGGGGAGGTGAATAAGAATGATCACTGCTTTAGATGGCTCCTCCACAGGTTAAGAACTGTAGGGTACCCGAACCCAAGGGTTCTGATCCCAGGTCCCAGACTCTTCCTCCTGGCACAGGTTGCCTTCTTGCTGCTATTCAGGCCAGTAAATCTGTATTAAAGACTTGGGCCTCTCTATCTGAATGGGAGATTTGGAATCTTGGTGACTTTAATCAAGTATTGGAGGAGTGTTGTAATGTAACATGTTTCATATCCATTCCATTTAGTCTGGACTCTGGAGTATTCTGAATAAACAGCAACTTCCAATTTTGTTTCCACTCCTTCGCTAAATTAATATCTGAATCTTCCCTTGTTAACAGCTATAGAGCAAAAAGCCAGGTCTCTGTCCAAAGAATCAGCGCTGATTAGGAAATAAATCACATAGTTTGCTGTGGCTAAAAAGAAAAAAACTCCCACACATTTATCTGTCATTTTGATTCATTCTTTCATCCTTTGTAGTACATTTTCAGGTCTCAAAGAAGCTCATCTGTCTACAAAGGGGCTCAGGAAGCATCTTGTTTTACATATGATGAAAATGGAGAGAGTACTTCTTTTGACAGAAAACTTCACTTCTTGTTACTGAAAACCATCACAACAGTCATTATGTCTGGCTTTCAGAGATTTTCTGGAGTTAGGAGAACAATAGGCAGTTAAAATGGCAATGTCAAGAACATTCTGCAGTTTTATAATGAGTACCAAGGGAAATTTTTTTCTCTTTGGTTTCTAAGAAAAAGGTTATGGGACTATTGGAGAGACTGGGAATAATGTGAAAATGAACCAAGATACTCTATTTTTTAAAATGGAGTATTCTTTCTAACCTTTGGAAGTTGAGAAAAAAATTTTATACCATAATTTCCATTTTTTTTAAATGAGTTGACAGTGACTAAGGGAAATTTCTCATCAGGTGTCCCTTTCTGTATTTTAGTTAATTTCCCAAAAGACACATTTGAAGCTTTGTCTTTTTATTTGAAATTAAACATTATTTAGAATTTTTGGATCCAGTTTATTGGTTCTTTTTTATATATGTACAGAACCTCTGGGGCTTTTGATTTCTAATTTTGTAACAGGAGTTATTTCTACCCTCCCCCCACCTATGAAAAAAATGACTCAAATATCAGGAAGATGTATTTATTTTGGCTTGTTTTTTGTGTGTGTTAAAATGCATATTTGTATTTTTCCACAATTTTGATCTTAATTTACATAGCCCTAATATGATTTCTTAAGTCTATTTGATAGGTAATAACGTTTTGATATGTTTGCCATGTTCAGTGCATTAAAAGTACAAACTTTGTAAACTATTTATGTAAGCTGCTGCTTCCAGTTCCATAATTTCCCATTTATCACTAGAGCTGTGGATGATTTTAGAGACTCCTGTGTTAGTTACTCAGGGACAGCTGAGTGGTAAAAATAACCTGCTGACTTTATTTCCATTTGGAAAAACTAATAAAACAAAAGCAATTTCAAATTATTAACACACTTTTAAAGTATGAATAAGACATGGCTTGGTTTAAAAATTAATCAACACTAAAAAGCTATAAAGTGAAAATAAGAGGCTTTCTTTTTCCCTATTCTAATTCCTAGTATTATTCCTTAGTGATAACTACTGTAAAGTTTCTGTGTCTTTCTAGAAATGTTCTAATGTACTATTCATATACAAGCATGTACATACATAGATGTGTATATGTAGATAAACACACATACACATATGTATTTATATATATGTGTGTGGGATCATATATAGACTGTTGTGCAATATACATTTCTTTGCAATATGTGTTGGATATCTGCCCTTATTTTTTTTATTTTTTATTTTGAAATAGTTTCAGACTTACAGGTCAGTTTCAAAAATAATACAACCCTGTACAGAGAACTCCAACATACTCCTTATATTAGTCAGGGTTCTCTAGGGAAACAGAATCAACAGAAGAGATCTGTCAATAGTATGAGATTTTATAAAATTCTCTCACGTGTATGTGGGGATGCACAAGTCCAGATTCTGCAGACAGGCTGGAAACCAGGGACTCTGATGAAGGTCCTTGATGAGTTTCCGGGAGAAGTTGGCTGTCCAAAGACATGTTGGGAGATTCTCTCTGAATGCTGAAATCACTTCCCTTTTTAAGATATTCAACTGATTGGATAAAACGTCACTCATTGCTGACGGCAGTCTCCCTGGTTGATCGTAGATGTAATCAGCCATCTCTGCAGTAAACTCACGACTAAAGTCCATAAATGTCTTTATATTACAGTTAGCCCAGTGCTTGCTTGACCAAATAATTGGGCACAATTACCTGGCTGAGTTGACACATTAACCTAACCATACCCCTCTACCCATATACCCAGATCTGCTAACTTTTAACTTTCTGTCTTTCTATCTTTCTATTAATTTATCTATTTTCTAAACATTTGAAAGTAGGTTGTATTCATTATGCTTCTTGGTACATGGTTAATACTTCCATGTACTTTTCCTAAGAACAAGGGTATTCACTTATGTATCTACCTTAAGTGCAGTTTTCAAGTTGAAGAAACTTAACATTAATATGAAATTTAGTATCTGCTTCATTTTTTCATATGTCCCCATAATGTCCTTTTGGGCATTTTCTCCTCCTTTGTTATTAGATCCAGTCTGGGATCATATATTGTCATTAGTCACTATTGTTTCTTTAATTGGTCTTTCCTTTTTTTTAAATTGTGGAAACATATACAACTTGAACTTTCCCATCTCAACTACTCCCAAGCCTACAGTTCAGTGGGATTAATCGCACAGCTTTGTGCTACCCTTACCACCATCCATTATTAGAACTTTCTTATCACTCCAAACAAAAACCCTGTATCCATTATGCATTAACTCCCCCTGCTCTTTCCTTCCCTGCCCTTGTTACCTGTACTCTACTCCCTGTTTCTTTGAATTTGCATGTTCTAGCTATTTCATGAGTGGAATAATACAATATCTGTCCCTTTGTGTCTGACTTACTTTACTCAGCATGATGTCTTCAACGTTCATCCACAAACTATCTTGTGTCAGAACTTCATTCCTTTTTAGGGCTGAATAAGATTCTAATGTTCTGTAGGAGTGCTCTGTGAGCTGCCTTCTACATGCAGGATGAGTTCTGGGACTGGGAGCCTGTCACAAGTGCCCTGGTTCAGTCTTTCAGGCTGCCATCAGACAGATTAGCATAGACATATATACTCCCAGTATGTGCACAAAGGTTACTCACCTTCTTCCAGGACAGGGCAGGGACCTGCACTGGAAGCACATGCCAGTTCCATGCGGGACTGGTGAGGGTTGGAGGAGGAGGATTTCCTACCATTTTAAAGTTGCCTTTTCCTAGATTTGGTGCTTGCCCTGTTAAACTACAACCATTTAGATGTTTACGGAACTTTGAAACAGATGGTTCTGTCAGCTCTTATTTGTTACTTAAAGCTTCTCTGCAGGGATAGAGCACTGGAGTGAATCACTCTGCCATCTTGATGACCAGTGTATTAGTCAGGGTTCTCCAGGGAAATATAACTGACAGGAGATATCTCTAAATATTATGAGATTTTTGTAAGAATTGTCTCACATGACTGTGGGGATGGGAAATCCAATTTCCATAGGGCAGGACACAAGCTAGAAACTCCAGTGAAGGAGAAGCTGGATGGCTGAAGCAGAGATGGAAATTCTCTTTAACTGCTGAAATCATCACTTCTCCTTTTAAAACCCTCAACTGACTGAATGAGATGTCTCATTGTTGAGGCAGTCTCTTCAGTTGATTGCAGATGTAGCCAGCCATAGATGCAATCAGCTTACTGATGATTTAACTCCATGAAATGTCCTCTCAGTAATAGTCAGGCCAGTGGTTGCTTGACCAAACAACTGGACACCATAACCTGGCCAAGTTGGCACATGAACTTAACCATCACAACCAGAAACTCATGACCCACCTCATTTTTAATGGCTGTGTAGTATTCCTTTGTGTTGGCATGCCACAATTTATTTGCCTTCTGTTTATTAACACTTAGGTTGTTTCCATTTTATTCTGTTGCAGATAATGCTGCAGTAAACACCCTCAGATATGTCTTTTTGCATTTTTGTATATATTTGTAGGATAAATTCTAAGCAGTAGACTTTAAAGAGTATGTGCATTTTAACATTGATAAGTATTGCCAAATTGTCCTCCAAATTGACTACTAACTTTTACTTCCATTTTAGTTTCCTAAGCTGCTTAAAGCAAATACCATTAACTGGTTTGCCTTGAACAATGGGACTTTATTTCCTTACTGTTAGAGCCCAAGAAAATGTCCGAATCAAGGCATCATCAAGGCTGCTTTCTTCCAGAAGACCAGCTGCTGGTGATCCTTGGCTCCTCTGCAACATGGAGGCATCTGCTGGTCTCAGCCTTCTCATCCAGGTTTTGTTGATTTCAGCCTCTTGTTTCCATGGCTTTCTTTGTCTCTCTCTATTCATTCTGTTTATAAAGGACCCCAGTGATAGAATTAAGACCCATCCCAAATGATGTGGGTCACACCTTAACTGAAGTAGCCTCATCAAAAGGTCCTACTTAAAATAGGTTTACACCCACAGGAATGGATTCATTTTAAGAACATGTTTTTCTGGGGTACATTCAGCTCCAAACCACCACAACTTCCATCAGTAGTGTATAAGAATGTCTATTTCTTCACACCCTTTTCAACACTGAATATGACAAAAATTTTAATTTGCAAGTGTGATAGATGAAAATATCTTATTTTAATTTACATCTTCAGTTGCTGTTGTGCCTAAGGTTCATTTCAACAAATGCTTACTGAGCACTTACTATATGTTATTCTATTGAGATAATAGGATCTGGGAGTCAAAAATTGTCCTTATCTTTGAAGAGCCATAGAAGTGAAGGAGATGCCTTTTTAAAGATATCCAAAGATGGCAAGTATACAAAAGAGGGTCTTTTTGCTCCCTTCCAGCAGAAGGAAGTTGTTTAATAAACTGTGGACAGTGTCCACTCACGTTGAGTCAGTGCTATGCTTGGCAAAATAGGCAGTTCTCTCCTTCTATCTCAGTGGCCTTGCTTTCCTTGTGGAAGGCAGTTGGGTGCAGCTAGCAGTGGAAACACTTATTGTTTTTCTCCATGACCTGGCTTGATTATCTCTTTGTTGTTCTTAGGAGCACACATCCACTGTTGGCCTCTGGTTTGAAAGGGCAACAAGCAAGGGTGGAATCCTGTTAGAAGAACACTAGAGAGGACTTGAGAAAATCAGTTAATTCTATGTTCAAGTTCCTTCACCTCTACAGGTTTACAGTTGATTTTTAGACACCCTAATTAGATTATAGGCTCTTTGAGTATTTCTTTGGATTTCACTGAAGAGAAAAAATATGGACAGCAGCATCAGTCATTTGGGACTGAGTTTGTTTCTGATACCAAAATTATTTGGTATGAGTAAAGTATAGAATCTGTCAGTTACCATATCTGGTGGCCAGCCTGTAAAATAAAATTAACAGGAGTGTTCAAAGTACACAACATAATGGAATGATAAACCTGGCTTTCTGAATGGAGGCAGCGATAGAATAATTTTGCTATCCTTCTTAGAGTTTCTAAGGTTCTCTAAGAATTGAAATTCTGTGGGAGTTAGTACAGAGTGAGCCCCTTATAAGGAACTGTCCATTCTCAGACCTTTAGCCTGTAGACATTTTTCACTTTGGACTAAGAGGAGGTTCCAGTTGTCCGATAGCTGTGTGTGATCTGGGCTAGTCCCTAGTGAGGTGGACTTGGCAGATGCCCTTTCCATAGCCAGCCAGCTATGGAAAGGGTGTTTTAAAAGATAAAGAGAAAAAAGCCAAACCCTTTTAGAGGAACTGGAGCCAGGCTAGTAGTTGCTAGGCAAGTTAAAGTAATTCAGTGTCCTTGCCAAACGTCTGCCACACAAATAGGGAGCTTTCAGGGAAGGAGAGTGAGGTGGTGGTGCATGTTGGTTGCCATAGGAATGTTTCCCTGATTGGAATAAGACCACAGAGTGGGCAGAGCAAGGCGGAGCATCTGTGGTTCTTTCTGCTTGGGAATGGGAGGCCAGAGTGGGTAGTGGGGCATAGGTAAGCCACGGGGAGGAAGGAGTGAAACCCAAGGTTCTCTTGGGACAAGAGAGGGAAAGTTGTACAGAGGGGGCATCCTCAGAAGAGATGCAGGCCCAAGCCGATGAGATCCTAGCTGCCATCTGAAACTAAAGGTTTCTGAAGCTAAAGACAGGGACAGAAGGAAGAGTAGATTAACTGAGGAAAATTTCGTGATGAACACTGATGCTACTCTGAAGACCTGAGGCTTTGTTGGAGAAATTACAAACCAGAGTTACATCAGGGATAATTCAAATTAGACTCTGAAAATAAACCCAGGGCTAAGTTAGGCAGAGATTTAAAATTGTGAAATTTAGTGGAAGAAGATCCTTCATTTAAAGGTGAGTATTTTTGTTTATTTAAATAATGCATCAGATTATATCTTTATTTCAGTTCATGAAACAAAGACAGTGATGAAAGATTTGTTAATGAGTTTTGCTATTATAGTGAGTTATGTTTTTATAGTGGGGAAAAGGCACAGTTGTCTGAATTGTGTTGCCACCAGTATCAAACCTTGAAGATACCCTCTTACATGGGCTTACTGACCTGTTAACGAGCACTCTGTCTACCTGGTGGCAGCTTCTAAAATAAGAGCTCAGGGCCCAAGAGGAATAAGTGATTTTTAGCAATGTTAAGCCTTGGACTTGCTATTTAACTTCCCTATGATTAATAGCTTTCCCAGCTCTTAAAATGGTGGTGATAGCTATCCCTTGTCTTATATAAATGGTATAAGTGTGGATATTGTTTTCTTTGACTAAAATTTCTGGGGCGTGGTATAAGATCTAGGGTGTGTGCTATGGTAGTAATAGGCTTGGTTATCAGTTAGTGGTGGTTTATTACAAAAGTTTTCAATTTTTAGGTCACAGTGTTAAGGGGAACTTTCTTAAAGGGAACTAATGAAGTTTTTCTTCATCATGAATTATCATTTGCCATATATTTGATTCATATTCAAAGGGCATCTAAAATAGTTTCTCCTTCAGAATGTATAAACGTGAATTATATGTAATTGTTTCTTTCCTTTTTATGTGGCTCCTTTTTTAGGTCCTATAAAAGAAAACTAAAGGGATGTGATATTTGTTTTCAAATATTTGAGTTCTAGTGATTCAAAAATACCTAGGAGGTCATGGGCCCCAGTTGGAGGTCACAATGTGTTCCATTTCAGGGCTCGATTCCTTGGTCAGTCACCTTGGCCTGAATTTTCCAATATTTTTTTTCTTTAAATTGATCAAATGCTGGCCAGCTGACCCAAATCAGCTTGATTCAGCTGAGACAAATTTGTAAACAAAATGCTAAATTTTAATTTACTGGAAGAGTGTATAATATAAGGAAAAAAAAAACTATTCTTGGTTTCTTCAGGTGGTATACCTTTTCCCTAGTACGGTTTTGACAAAGAAATCAAGATATACACTGGCTGTAATGTTCTTTTTTAAAAAAGTGGTATTTTTAGTTAGACCTAGAATCTAGAGCAGCATTGTCCAATTAAAATATGTGAACCTCAAATATGAGCCTATGTGTAATTAAAATTTTTCTAGTAGCCACGTTTAAAAAGTTAAAATAAATAGGTGTAATTGATTTTAATAATACATTTTGTTTAACCCAGTGTATCCAAAATATTATTTCAACATTTAATCAATATAATTTTTTAGATATTTTAATTTTTTCATACTATGTCTTCAAAGTTCAGTGTACATTTTCCACTTATAGCACATCTCAACTTGCTCACTAAATTTTCATCAAAAATGCTTGGTTTGTGTTTAGATTAAAATTTGGTTGAGAATAAAAGAAAAAAAAAATTATAGTTGAAAAGGTAGATTCAAGTACCAAAGTCGTTCTAAGCATGCATGTTTTCCAATACCTGAATCAAATGTTCATTTTAAAATTTCAATTTAACTATAATAAAAGGTAAATTAAAATTTTAAATTCAGTTCTCAGTCACACTAGCACATTTCAAGCACCCAGTAGTCATGTGTGGCCAGTGGCTACTGTAGTGGACAGTTCAGAGAGGACTCTTTTTCTCCGCTCATCTCTTTTCTTCCCTCCATGTGCCTCTCTGATTTGGAAGACCTGTCCAAGAAATCAAATGGATAGAGAATCTCCACTTTATAAGCATGAAACTACAGACAAATGGTTCACCCTCTTAAAAGGAAATTCCCTTCAAACTATATTGGAACCTGTTTGACAAGGCGTTATCTATCTAGTAGACCATACCCTCTCCACCCTTGCCCCCAAACACACCCCTCATTGTCTTTCCAATAGATAAAAACGTGCCAACATTGACAGCTTGTCTCCCTTAGGCTCCCCTTGTCCTATATGCCAGACTGGCTCGGTTTCCATTACATCAGTGGATTTCCTGGTTATAGACCCCTTTTTATCTTTTCATTGTTTCAGTTTCCACATTTGGCTCTAATTTCTGTTTTACCTTAGTGAAAGATTAAAATGTTCAAATTCCAGTTTAGTTCCTAATTAAAGTGATTTAAATTAATGTAATAGGGACCCAGTCACAAGTAGGTTATAGAGCACAGAAGTTGTCATTTCTTATTGGATACCTGCCACCTGCAAGGGATCACTGATGACAGTGTTGAAATTCATCTTCCATGTTCTAGAATATATAAAGTGAAAAGCACTTAAAGAGGCTTTCCAGATCTGGAGAATGGTGTATTATCCCTTGGGATGGGCTCTTGTCCAAGGCAGTAACAAGTCCTCCCTTGTCAAGAATGCTAGCTTAGAAATTGTTAAGTAAATACTGGAACTGTTGAGTAATTTTACATTAATCTGAATAGAAATATATATTATACCCCTTTCTCAGTACTGTCAGAATCATAGTATTTTAGAGCCAACTAGGGCTTTATGGAATGGTATTAGACCAGTGACAGCCACAATACCCAGATGCCAATCCTGCGTCTATGGGCCAAGGGAGTGGGACATCAGGAAACCCTAAAATTGCTATGGGCCTCACTTTGTACCTGTTAGTGAGAATGGTAGACTAGGTGACCTTGAGGCCCCTCTCAGACCTCACCTGTTATGATCCCACAGCTTCTTAGGTAGAGATATGAAGACCTGCAAAGTCACTTCCCAAGATCACATAGCAAGTGGGTGACAGTTCTCTGATTCTCACTGTCCTGTGCCTTGTCTACAAGGAGCTTCTTCACCATACACTGGGAAGACTAAAACAGCTGGGGTTCCTTTGGCATCTCTAATCTTTTGTGGTTTCTTCAGCACTATGGTTTTGGGATAGGCAGACTTCTTGCCTGCCAGCTCAGGGCCACCAAGGGACATGACCCAAGAGAGAGAAAGTCAAGCAGGAACCTTATCATCTTTTATGACTTACCTTCAGGAAATCACACAGCATCACTCCACTGCATTCTATTCATCAGTTACGAAGGCGGCTCAGGTTCAATGGGAGTAGAAGTAGATTCCATCTCTTGATAAGGAAGTGGAAAGTTTCTGGAAGAGCATGTGGGACTAAGAATATGGCCATGACCATTTTTGGAAAATAAAGCCTGCTATGTAGTAAGCCACACTGCAGGTTGTATACCAGTGCCCATGCCAGCTATACCTCTGGGCCAAGGAAGCATATCGGCATACAAGTGTAATATAATTTATTCCACTATAATTTATTCTGCTATAATTCATACTTTAAAAAAGTAAATCACCTGCAAATTTTTTAGCATTCCCTCTACCATTAAAAACAAATTATTAGTGACACACTGGTGGATTAGTCTAATGAGGTGGAGAGTTGAGACTCTCCCTAAATTTTCCAGAATTTTTGAGTCAATGCCTGTATAATGTTCCTGAATTGTCATTTCTGTTTTTTTTTATCTTGTGTGCAGAGGTAAACAGCTGAATATTTATGTAAACAGTGCTGCAAAGAAATGTCCTCCATTTAAAACTAAAAAGTGAAGACAATTGCACTTAAGATTGAATGTTTTCTGAAGGGGTTTCTTCCAGCATTTTATAGCAGCTGCTGCCTCCTATTTTGGAAATGAAATGATTATTCAAAACACATTTCTCAAAGTTTACAAAATTAGTATCTTCTCTCAAACTCTGCTTGTAAAATGTGGGAATTCAGTGGCATGGCACACAAGAGATTTATTTTTTGCATTAATTGGGTTGTTGAGTTTGTTCTAGGCCTTTTTTTAAAACTAAAATATTTCATCCATATAATAGAGAATATTAAAATTTATAGGGGAGTGGATGCGGCTTGGGCCATTGAGTGCGTGCCTCCCACATGGGAGGTCTTGGGTTTGGTTCCCAGTGCCTCCTGAAAGAACAAAAAGAGACAACAAGTGAAACAAACGAGGAATCCAACTCAGGGAAGCCGATGTGGTTCAGTGGTTGAGCGCCAGCTTCCTCCCCCCCTCCCCCCAAATTTATAGGGACAGTTTAAAGAAATTAAAAACATACATATTCATGTCTGTACCATGCAAGTTAAGAAGTAAAATGTTACCCAGTACCTTAGATCCTAGCATCTTCCCTTCCCCTCAGAGGTCAAGCCGTCCTGACTTTTGTATTATTTCCTTTCTTTCCCTTATAATACTGATATAGTATATTATAACATTATTTCCTTTCACTATTACCATCTATGTGGGAAAATCTTTTATTTGCTTGCATCTTCATACCATGCCTTTATATACATCATTTGTTAGTTTATTCCTAGGTACTTTATTTTTTTTTTGCTGTTGTTAATGGAGTCTTTAAAACTACCCTTTTAAACTGATTATTGCTGAATATAGACATGCAGTTGATTTTTGTGCACAAAATCAATATTTTGTGATAAGCAAATTTGCTAAATCTAACTAATTATAATTTAGATTCTTTTGGGATTTCTACATAAATGTATAACCTATAAATAATAACAGTTTTGTTTCTTCCTTTCCAATTTTGTTTTGTTTTTTATTTTTCTGCCTCGGTTAGGCCTTCCAGGACAGCATTGAATAGAAGTGGTGATAGCTGGCACCTTGGTGTTGTTTCTGATTTTAAAAGAAAATTATAGTTTTCAATATTGTCATCAATAGGTACAATGCTTATTGTCTTTGCTTTTATGGAGAGTTTTTGTTTTGTTTTGTTTTGTTTTTTGGCATGTGGTAAGTTCTTTTTTGTTCTTAGTTTGCTCAGTTTTAGTTTATTTTTTTTTACAGGGAGGTCCCAGGCATCGAACCTGGGTCCCTCCATATGGGAGACAGACGCCCAACCATTTGAGCCACATCCTCCCCCCCCAAGTTTCAAAAATTGTGAATGAATGTTTAAGTTAATCAAATATTTTTCTGTAACTAATTATTTGTTGCTATGTTTTTCTCTTTTTTTATTGGAATGAATTTCATTAACTAATTTTCTAATAATAAATGAGCTTTGCGTTCCTTTGATAAACCCAACTTGGTCATCATTTGATTGTTTGCTAATATTTTGTTTAGAATTTTTGCAACTATGCGAGATGCAGATTGGCCTGTAATTTTGCTACCTCATTCTGTGTCTTAGTTTGGAATCAGTGTTATGCTAACCTCATAAAATGAGTTGGGGAGTGTTTCCTCTTTTCTCTCCTCTGGAAGGGTCTTTGTAAAATTGGAATTTCTGTTCCATGAATGTCTTGTAGAACTTGCTTAGGATGATAAAGCTGTCTGATCCTGGTATTTTCTTTGTTGGAAGATTTTTAACTACAAATTCAATTTCTGTAAAGGTTATAGACAATTCAAGTTTTCAAATATTAAGTCAGTTTTTGGTATAAGTTGTATTTTCTCGACATTTATCTACTTCATCCAAGTTTTCAAATATTTTGAGATAAAGTTATTTAAAATAGCTTACTATTTGTTTTATGGTTTATGTTATTGTTTCCTTTTCAGCCCTACAGTTACTTATGCATGCTTCTTAGATTATTTTCTCCTTGCTTAATAATGCCAGGGCCTTGTCTCTTTTCTTAGTTTTTTACCAAAACTCAGTGTTTGACTTTGTTGATCCTCTCTATTACATATTTGTTTTCGTTTTCATTAATTTCTTGTCATCCTTATTTCTTCTCCCTTCTTAAGTTGGATGCCTTGTTCATTAGTTTTGAATTTTTCTTCTTTTCCAATATCAGCATTAATGTTTATAAGCTTCCCTCTGAGTACTGATTTGGTCACATAACTTGAGTTTTTATTTGGTTTACTTTCATTATCAATTATTTTTAAGTATTTTACCATTTCCATTTTTATTTCTTCTTTAGTTATGAGTTTTGAAACATGAGTTTCTTTAAATTTCTAAATTTATGGTAATTTTCTAGTTATCTTTAAAAATATATTTCTAGTTTTTAAATTGCATTATGGTAAAATAACTTTGATACTACCCCTTTGAAATTTCTTGAGTCTATCTTTATAGCTTAGTCCATTTTCAAAGATGTTTTATGTGTCACTAATCATTGAGTTCAATGTTCAATATATATTCCTTATATTAAAAAGCCTATTATTGTGCTGTTCAGATCTTCCATATCATTACTGATTTTTTTTATATGTTGAAGCTGTCAATTACTAGTAGAATTGTGTTGCAACCCTTACGTGATGGGCTCATCTATTTCTTCTAATTGCCCTGTCAATTTTTGCTTTGTGTATTTTGAGTTAACATTAACAGGTACATACAGATTGGTAATTGTTGTCTTTCTTATTCCATATTTTAGGTGTATCTCTTATAAACAAAATATAGCTGGATTTTTGTTTATTCAGTCTAAAAATATTTACCTTCAATTGGAGAGTTGGATCCATTCACATGTATTGTGACTAATGATATATTTAGGTTTATTTCTACTATCTTTTTGTATGTGTTGAGAACACAGAGGAAGTTAAGAGTAGGGAGAGGATCTCAGGAAAGACTATAAGTGGATGAGATGTGAAGTTGTGGAAGGCAGTGTATGTGTTCACAGAACATCCATCAGCTTAGTGGCCTGGAGCTTAGGCAAGGGCTGGTGCCAGATGGAGCTAGAGAGGTGGATGGGCTAAAGAGCACATCGTGAAAAGCCTTAAATGCCAAACTAAGGCAACAGAGAGGTAGAGAGGTTTTAAGCAGGAGAGTGACATAATTAAATGCATTGTTTAGGAGTAAAGCTTGTGGCCACATGGAAGTCCATGAGTTGCATTTGTCATCTGGGAGGAGGCTGAGTAACTAAACCAAGTCAAAGCAAAAGTAATGAAGAGAAGAAATGAAATTTTAAAGACATTTACAAGGTAAAATCTTGATAACTGATTTAAAGCAGAGATTTGAGGATGTACTCCAAGGGCTCTAGCTTAGAGGACTGGCCAGACTGAAAGCATGGGGGTGGAGTGGGGGAATAGGTTGGCTGTGAGGGGCTTCATTTTGGAGAGACGGAATGAGTTCAATTTGTAACAAAAACATTGAACATGTTTGCATGACAAAGGGTGGGTTGGTTTTAGCAGAATCGATATTTAAGATATTAAGGATCTCTCTTTTGAAAACTCAGCAACATTTTCTGATTATATTTGGTTGTGTTCGTTACTGTTTTTCCTTTTTTTTTTTTTTCTGCTTTCTGATTAGAAAATAGATCTCTGCTTCAGGGTGCAAAAGGTCTATTTTCAGCAATAAATAAAATGTAATTCATTCATAGATTTCAATTACATTTTAGGTCAAGAATTTGAAATGCAGTACTGTCTTCACAGTTCTTTGCAAAATTACTGCTTCTGAGAAGTGGTTCTCTTGTCTGGCAGGACCTGTTGTTTTGGGACTATTTTTATCTTAGCAATGTTCTCTGGCTGACAGATATGACCCAGAGTGTCCAAGAGCATCTGGCAAGACAGGAAAGAAAAAGGAGAAAGGAGGGCAAGAGACAGAGAAAGGAAAGGGGGGAGCAAAAATTGTCCATTTAATTAAAAAAGTATTTGCAGGGCTTATGTTTCCTCCCTGCTGATTTTAACTAGCAAGATAAGATTCTCCCCTGGAGACTGCCTCCTGGCCTATACGCCTAGAGGAGGGCTTTCTTTTTGATGCATGAGTCTTCACAGTGATTCAATGACTTTTTAGTCTCCCACATGTAATAATTTCAATGGGAACTGCTGAGAGTTGAGATGAGTTTCTCCCTGCCAAGGTGTGAAGTAGCCTTGACAGCAGGTGTGGTGTCTGCTCAAGTCTGCAACTTGAGCGAGCCCTGGCTTTTTACCTCTAGACTCAGCATGCAGAGGATTTCATCAAGTCCAGGCATCTCTTATAAAGAGGAAAAAGCTAGTCAGGGAGTTCTGAAGGAAAAAAAATCATGTACCATAAATGTTTTATTGTGAGAGCAGTACTCTGCCTGGCAGCTTCCGTGATCTGAAATAATTTCCAGCCTTTTTTTTAATGTCAGTTTTGGTGGCTGACCCATGGAATCCTCTTGTGTGGGTCAGCTGCTGTTAAAATAGCTGATCTTCTGGAGGTGACTCAGGAACAAAAGTATCAAGAAAAAGTTAATCTTACATCTTGGCTCAAAAATAGAGTTTGAGTTTCATATGCAGAATGAGTCCCACAATTGTTGTTGTCATTAGAAATTACACTATTATAAGAAGATGTATCCCTGCATCTGCATAGAGACAGTGTTTACCACTATTAGCATCTACCTCTAAATGGCATTGGTAAGGCAGAAAGTGAGGGGTGGTGACATTTGTGAGCACATATAATCAGTGTTGAATATTTTACCTAAATTATCTTATTTAATCAATAATGCAGTTAAGGAAATTCAGAGATGCTCAGAGACTCAGGAAGCTGTCCAAGGTCACTGTGCAGGTTCATGGTGGCCACAGTTCAAAACCAGGTATAATTGGTGTTAAAATCCATACTACGCTGCCTCCAGGCATGTTCTAGTATTTATTTTTCTCATTGAGAGAACAGATATAGTCTTCAGGATGAGTTAGCTTCACCCAGGTGTTTCCACTTCAGAGAGACACCTGAGACTATCCCAGGTTCCCAGCCTTCTATCCCTGGGTCCTGTTTTAATTGTGTAACAAAAGAATGAAAAAAAAAAAAAAAAAAAAAAAAAAAAAAAAAAAAGGAGCTCACTCCATGAGGCAACAGCCAGCCCTAACTACGTTCTTTGCTTTGAACTCTTTCTTGAATGCCTGCTAGGCTATTTGTCAGTGATGTTCTTAAAATATGAAGATTTCTGGCTGTCCTTATCACAAGGACAGATTACACAAGGTTTTGAGCAGTAAAGATGTCAGCTGTATAAATAAAGCAATTTGTTCCTTATTTTTCCTAGCGATTTAAAATTGACTAAATGCCAAAGATGAGCCAAATGTCAAGCCATCAGGAAAGATAGGAGCATATAAAGGTTGTCTGGGGAGCAGCTTTCCTTGTTATCAACCTGAAGTGGCTTCCTTCATTCTATCAAGCTTGGGGAAAACAGCCTTTAATCCACATTGAGAGTTCTGTTGTCTCTAAGAGAATTTATAATCACTTGCTTGAACAAGCAAAATTTACAATATGAGGGCTTGAGAGTGTGAATGCATAGCATTTTAATTGGGAAAGAAGCTGTGCTGTAAAGATGAAAATGTTATTACTTAGTAGTGTTGGATGGCAGTTGGAACTGGGACCTATAGCTATAGTATGATCATTCTCCCTGGGAATTATAAGTACCTAATCAAAAGAACAGAATCTTTTTAGCACAGGTTGTCAACCCTCAAAGCAAATAAAATGAGCTAGAACCAGGAGTCAGGAGTTATGAAAAAGTGGGATGGATGAGAGGATCAGTTAAGAGCAATGGCCATAACACAGGTGGTTATTCATGGGACAGGTGTGACCCACTCTCCAATATAGAATTATCACCTGCCTGAGAACCCACATGGAGTTACTTCCTGGAGAGCCCACACTTTCTCTCTTTCTTTGAAAGACTTCTCAGGAGGAAAAAGAGTAAAACAAAGAGAAGGGTCACTAAATGTAGAACAAAGATTGAGGAAGACCTTCATATATGTTTGTTACAGGTAGTTCAACTTACCTGACCAATTTTTTTTTTTTTTTTTTTTTT
>JAQZBX010025916.1:0-29243 GCA_029593785.1 Cabassous unicinctus | reverse complement strand
GTGTCACCAGAGCCCTTAGGGGTCCCTCAGTGTGGGGTGATATCCACTTAGGTGTTCTATGAGATCCTACTGAGGTATGCATAAGTATTACCTCTGGGATGACCTCCCGACTCTCTTTGAAGTCTCTTAGCCATGTGAACTCATTTCTCTTTACCCTTTCCCCCTTTTATTCTAGGTCTTTTTCTGAACGTGTTGCCATTTGGCGCTTGGTATTAATCCCTCGTTGCCAGGGAGGCTCATCCCCGGGAGTCATGTTCCATGTTGGGGGGAAGGTAATGCATTCAAATGCTGAGTTTGTCTTAGAGAGAGGCCACATTTGAGCAACAAGGAGGCTCTCAGGTGGTAACCCTTAGGCACCCCATAACAGTAGGCTAAGTTTCAATTAGAAGAGCAAATACTCATAAGGCTAGTCCTCAATAACAAGAACCTATCAGTGAGCCATCCTCTTTTGCCAGACACTGCCTCTGCACTCTGGGGACAGTTGCATAATAGCAGATTTTAACAGGCAGAAGAAAGAATTAGCGATGTGGAAGACTATACATCTGAAATCAAACAGATAGTAGAACAGATAGATAAAAAGATTAAAAAAAAAAACAAAACCAACAGGGACTCAGGGACTTAACCAACAACACAAAATGCATGAACATATGCATTATACACATCCCAGAAGTAGAAGAGAAGGGAAAGGGCAGAGAAGGAATGTTGAAGGAAATAATGGCTGAAAACTTCCCAACCCAATGAGAAAGATGGATGTACAGATCCAGGAAGCAAAGTGCACCCCAAACAGTATAAATCCCCTGAGGCCAACTCCAAGACATATACTTGTCAAAATGTCCAATGTTCAAGACAAAGAGAAAATACTCAAGGCAGCCAGAGAAAAGAGAACCATCACATACAAGGGAAGCACAATATGACTAAGTGCTGATTTCTCATCTGAAACCAAGGATGCAAGAAGAAAGTGGTATGACATAGTCAAAGTATTAAAAGAAAGAATTCCAGCCATGAATTCTCTATTCAGAAAAACTGGCATTCAAAAATGATGGAGTGTTCAAAATATTTACAGATAAACAGAAATTAAGATAGTATGCCAATAAGAAACTTGCTCTTCAAGAAATATTAAAGGAAGTTGTACAAGTTGAAAGGAAAAAACAAGGGAGAGAGAGTTGGAGGAGAGTTTAAAAACAACTAAAAAGAGGAAAAAGAGAAATAAAAACAACATATGACATACATTAACCCAAAGAAAATATGGCTGGAGTAAGAAATTCATTTTGAATAATAACATGAATGTTAATGGATTAAATTCACCACTCAAGAGACACCGATTGGCAGAATAGATAAGGAAATACATTCAATCTATATACGGTTTACAAGAAACCCAACTTTGACCCTAGAATTCAAGGAGACTGAAAGGGAAAGGCTGGAAAACTTTCTTACAAGCAAACAATAGCCAAAAAGGGGCAGGAGTAGCTATCCTAATATCAGGCAAAATAGACTTTAAATGCAAAACTATTGTAAGAGACAAAGATGAACACTATATATTAGTTAAAGCAGTCATCTCTCAAGAAAAGAGAACAATCATAAACATTTATGCACCTAATCGGGGTGCCTCAAAATACATGAGGCAAACACTGGAAAAACCAAGTGGAGAAATAAATGCCTCTACAATTATAGTGGGGGACATTAATACACCATTATCATCATTAGACAGAACATCTAGACAGAGAATTAATAAAGAAACAAAGGCTCTGAACAGTACATTAGAGAACCTGGACTTAATAGACATATACAAACACTACACCCAAATACAGCAGGATTTACATTCTTCTCAAGTGCACATGGATCATACTCCAAGATAGACCACATGCTAGGCCACAGAACAACTCTCAATGAACTCAGAAAGATTGAGATTATACAAAGTATTTTCTCTGGACACAATGGAATGAAATTGGAAATCAGTAAGGGCCAGAGAAACCGA
This sequence comes from Cabassous unicinctus, assembly GCA_029593785.1. NCBI lineage: Eukaryota > Metazoa > Chordata > Mammalia > Cingulata > Chlamyphoridae > Cabassous > Cabassous unicinctus. Next base: position 27,268 of record JAQZBX010025916.1, on the reverse strand, counting down.
TTAGGCAAAATATATGGAAGTTAAACAACACACTCTTAGACAAACAGTGGGTCAATGAGGAAATCGCAAAAGAAATCAGTAAACACCTTGAAACTAATGAAAATGATGACACAACATATCAAAACTTATGGGATACAGCCAAAGCTGTCCTGAGAGGGAAGTTCATAGCCATAAACACACATATTAAAAAAGAAGAAAGAGCTAAAATTGAAGACCTAACTGCACACTTCGAGGAATTGGAAAACAACAACAAACTTAACGTAAAGGAAGTAGAAAGAAGGAAATAACAAAGATTAGAGCAGAACTAAATAAAATACAGAATAAGAAAGCACTAGAAAAAATAAAAAAACCAAAAGCTCACAATATTTTTTATGATAGTGAAAAAGTGGAGAAAACCCAAATGTCTATTTAAAGGGAACTATTAAATGATTTAGAAAATGCATTTATAAATATCAGGTGGACATTAAACCTTGGGGTGATGTTAAAACTCTACCAGCCCCACCCAACTGTTTGCTAGGAAAGAAAGATTGCTTGCTGAATGTTTTTTGCTCATTGGCAGTGCCCCCCATTCTCAGAAATATAAACACAATCACTAGGGTAGGACACATGTCCCTCATCTCCAACAGGAAGCAAGGCCGGCATTTGGCCCCTCTGGGGACCAGTTATAATGGGATCTCTTTCCCTGATCTTTTTGGACTCTTTGTGCTGTATAAGAAATAACGTGGTCACTTGCAAAAAATAAAATAAAATAAAATAAAAATAAAAACACCAAAAGCTGGTTCTTCAAGAAGATCAATAAAAATGACAAACCCTAAGCCAGACTAACAAAGAAAAAGGAAGAACAGATGCAAATACACAAAATAAGGAATGAGCAAATGGATGTCACTACTGAACCCACAGAAATAAAAAGAATCATAAGAGGATACTTTGAAAAATTATATGCCAACTGGAATGATAATTTCGAGGAAATGGACAGATTTCTAGAAACTCACAAACAGCTTACATTTATGAAAGAAGAAATTGATGAACTCAATGGTCCAATTGCAAGTAAAGAGATAGACTCAGTCATTAAAATTATTCCAAATAAGAAGAGCCCAGGACAAGATGGTTTCAAAGCTGAATTCTACCAAACATTCCAGAAAGAGCTAACACCAATTCTGCTTAAGCCCTTCCAAAAAATAGAAGTAGAAGGAATATTGCCTAACTCATTCTACAATGCCAATATTACTCTAATACCAAAACCAAACAAAGATACCACAAGAAAGGAAAATTACAGACCAATTTCTCTAATGAACCTAGATGCTAAAATCTTCAACAAAATACTTGCTAATCACATTCAGCATATCAAAAGGATTATACACCATGACCAAGAGTGTTTTATCCTGGGTATGCAAGGATGGTTCAATACAAGAAAATCAATCAATGTAATACACCACATAAACAGATTGAAAGAAAAAAATCACATGATCATCTCTATAGATGCAGAAAAAGCATTCGACAAAATACACCACTCTTTCCTGATAAAAACACTACAAAAGATAGGAATAGACGGAAACTTTCTGAAATGATAAAGGGTATATATGAAAAACTGAAAGCTAAAATCATATTCAAAGTTTGTGTCCATTGGGCAGTTTGATGTAATTATGAATTCCAAAAATATAATTGGATCATGCTTTTAAACTGATCTGTTAATCTGGGCATGATTAAGTTACGATTAGGATGTTGACTGGGCCACGTCAGTAAGGCATTGAGCCCCACCCCTTGGTGGATGGGGAATCGAATATAAAAGGCAAGGCAAAGAACAGAGTAGCAGCAGTCTTTTGAGAAGCAGTTTTGATGTTGGAAAGAAGGCCTCAGGAGAAGAGAAGCAAGCCGTTCGCCTGATCGTTTACAGCTGACCTTGTGGAGGAAACAGGAGGCAAGCCCAGAGAGAAACACAGCCCTGGGAAGAGAGGAACCCCAGAAGCCTGAACCCTGGAAAACGCCGGCAGCTGTCTTGCTCTAACATGTGGCAATGGATTGTGGTGAGAGAAGAAACATAACACTTTATGGCCAGGTATCTGTGGACTTCTATCCCAAATAAATACCCTTTGTAAAGACCAACCCATTTTTGGTATTTCACATTAGCACCCCTTTGGCTGAATAATACAATGGTGAAATACTAAAAGCCTTCCCTCTGAAAATGGGAAGCAGACAAGGATGCCCACTATCACCACTCCTATTTCACATTGTCTTAGAAGTACTTGCTCAAGCATGAGGCAAGAAGAAGATATAGAAGGCATCCAAATTGGAAAAGAAGAAGTAAAAATTTCATTATTTGCAGAGGACATGATCCTATACGTTGAAAGCCCCGAGAAATCTACAACAAAGCTTCTAGAACTTATAAAGGAGTTAAGTAATGTCGCAGGCTATAAGATCAATGCTCAAAAATCAGTAGCATTTCTGTATGCCAACAATGAGCAATCTGAGGAAGAAATCAAGAAAAAAATACCATTTACAATAGTAACTAAATGATTCAGATAACTAGGATTAAATTTAACTAAAGATGTAAAGGACTTATATACAGAAAACTACACAACACTGTTAAAGGAAATCAAAGAAGACTTAAATAAATGGAAGAATATTCCCTATTCATGTATAGGAAGACGAAACATCCTCAAGATGTCTATCCTACCCAAACTAATCTACAGATTTAATGCAATCTCAGTAAAAATCAACACTATTATTTAAGGAACTGGAAAAACTAACTACAAAATATATTTGGAAAGGTAAGAGGCCCCAAATTGCCAAAGACATATTGAAAAAGAAAAATGAAGTTGGAGGTATCACATTACCTGACTTTAAAACATACTACAAAGCCACAGTGCTCAAAAATGCATAGTATTGGCACAAGGACAGACATACTAAGAACAATGGTACTGAATTGAGAGTTCTGATATAGATCCTCACATATACAGTCATCTGATATTTGACAAGGTCACCAAGCCTACTCAGTTGGGAGACAATGGCCTGTTTAACAAGTGGTGCTTGGAGAGCTGGATATCCATATCCAAAAGAATGAGAGAGGAATACCATCTCACTCCTTGTACAAAAATCGACTCAAGATGAATCAAAGATCTAAATATAAGAGCCAAAACCATAAAGACTTTGGAAGATAATGTAGGGAAGCATCTACAGGACCTTTTAATAGGAAATGGTTTCATGAACTTCATACCCAAAGCACAAGCAGCAAGAGAAAAAATAGATAAATGGGATCTCCTCAAATTAAAAACTTATGCACCTCAAAGGACATTATTAAGAAAATAAAAAGGCAGCCTACCCAGTGGGAGAAAATATTTGGCAACCATTATGTCTGATAGGAGACTAATATCCTACATATGTAAAAAAAATCCTACACCTCAAAAATAAAAAGACAAGCAACTCATTTAAAAAATGGGCAAGTGACCTGAAAAGAAACTTCTCCAAGGAAGAAATACAAATGGCTAAAAAAAAACATGAAAAAATGCTCACTAGCTATTATGGAAATGCAAATCAAAACTACAATGAGATACCATCTCACACCCATCAGAATGGCAGCTATTAAAAAAACAACAGACTATAAGTGTTGGAGAGGATGAGGGGGAATAGGAACCCTTATTTACTGCTGGTGAGATTGTGGAATGGTCCAGCCACTGTGGAGGACAGTTTGGTGGTTCCTCATAAAACTAACAACAGATCTTCCTTATGATACAGGAATTCCACTGCTGAGTATATACCCAAAAGAACTGAAAGCAAAGATACAAACAGATAAATGCATACCAATGTTCCTAACGGCATTGTTCACAATTGCCAAAAGTTGGAATCAGCCCCCATGCCCATCAACAGATGAATGGATAAACAAAATATGGTACATACATACGATGGAATATTACTCAGCTGTAAGAAGGAATAAAGTACTAACACACGGAATAACCTGGGTGAATCTTAAAGACCTTACATTCAGTGAAGCAAGTCAGTCTTTGAAGGATCAACATTATATGACCTCACTGATTTGAACCGAGAAAAGTGAGCAGTCCCTGAGAACCATTGTCTGAAAGATAGGGTAACAAGGGAGAGAAAGAGAAGAGAAGGTTGTGAGCCATCACCCATATAGAGATAATCTATGTTAAAGTGATAGAGTATAGTTGCATATTGAAGGATAGGACAGGTGTGTAGTGATATTACTGGTTTGGTGATTCAGGGTTGACAGGTGGGTAGATTAGGAAGCGTGGCCTAGAATACCAGGGATACTGGAGGGGAGAGATGGGAGGGGGACTATGTGCCTAATAGGGGAGGATAATCAGCTTGTCAAGACTTCTTGTTGCATGTAACTATGAATCCTGTCATCCAACGAGTCAAGACAGGGGAGTGTTATGTGCCCCAGGGGGATGGGGAAGAAGGAACAGAAAAGATCAAACAGGGCATATTTAGTGGTCAGGGGAAATGTTTTTCATTACCTTATAGTAATGGACAGAGGACATGGTAAATATCATCAAAAATTATTAAGCTGTTCGATCTAAATTTCAAAGTATACTGCAAAACATTGACAGTGTTTAGTAGCTATGCTTCACTATTGGTATAACAGTTATAACAATGCTACCATCCACATTAAAAAGGTTTTAATAAGGGGTGAAGAAAGGGGAAGGAGGTCGGGTATATGAGAGTCTCTAGTATTCTGTGTGTGATTTGCTGTGACCTAAAACTGCTTTGAAATTAAATGAAAATTTGGGAGACACTGGGGAGTGAGAGGGGAAAGGTGCCATGGTACAGACTGGACACCTGATAATGCAGTAATAAAAGGAAAAAAATAAATAAATTTTTTTTCTTTTTAAAATTTTTTTTAATTTTTTTGTTTTTTCCCATTTTTTTAATGTTCCAATCCTTTAATTTTATATTAATTTTAGGGTTTTTTTTTTCTGAGTTTCCTTGTATTTTCTCTCTTACATTTAAGCTTTTCATTATTATTTCATTATCATATTAATTGTATTTGGCTATTATATGGGCTTCAACTTCAAGGAAGGTTTAGATCACAGAAGGGTTACAATGGGGACAGTAGAGGATCATTGGTGGGGGGTGTCTGGGATAGGAGGAAGTTCACCTGAATATACATAAAAGATATATAAAAATGTTCATATGATCAAGGGGTGGGGCATGGTCACAGTAGGTAGACAATCACTCAATAACTGAGTGAACACTGAATTCCCATCCTGGAGAGTTCTGCTACATTCTCCAAGAGAGCAGCAACAGTCCCCCGAGTGCAGGGGCAGTGTCTGGCAAAGGAGGAGGGTCCACTGATTGGTTTTTGTTATTGATGACTAGTCTTATGCGTCTTTGCTCTTGTGATTGAAACTTAGCCTACTGTCATGAGGTGCCTAAGGTTTGCCACCTGTGAGCCTCCTTGTTGCTCAAATGTGGCCTCTCTTTAAGCCAAACTCAGCATAGGAATGCATTACCTTCCCCCCAGCGAGGAGCATGACCCCTGTGGATGAACCTCCCTGGCAACGAGGGATTAATACCAAGTGCCAACTGGCAATATGACTGGAAAAATACCTTGAATAAAGTGAGAAAAGGTAAAGACAAATGATTTCATGTGGTTAAGAGACTTTAAAGAGAGTCGGGAGGTTATCCCAGGAGTAACACTCTCGCACACCTTAGTAGCATCTCATAGAACACCAAAGTGTATATCACCCCACACAGAGGGGCTCCTGAGGGCTTGGAGACACCCAGGTCCTATATGGGGGGGGTGGGGGATAGCTCCAGAGATTGATGCTCTATCAGTGAGCTCTACTTTGAAATCTGTGCTCCTGAGAGTGACAGAGTTGGACTCAAATACGTCCTCCCTGCACATTGTCCATCAGTCCCTTCTATTCAAACCTATATGTGATGCTGGAGTTTGTTGGTTTACTTCCAGAGACTGGAGCCTTTGGCCTGCCCATGTGCCAGCTGTGCCTGGAATCTCGGTGGAGCTGCAACTCTTACTCTACAGCTCAATGGACTCACCCAAGTCACCTGGTGAGGAGACGATGATGGACAATGGCCATCCCACGGAATGGAGAGAGCCTGCACCTGCAGGCAGGATTATCCCATCCATCATATCCATGGGATATGGGACCCCTCTCACTTGGAGGTGGAGTAGACATCACCATCCCAAACTCCTCAGGATTGGGACAAGAGCTATGGGCTAGAGTGGACTTAATGGTATTCTGTTGCAGACATATTGTGATTCAAGCAATGGAAGAAATTACAAGAGTGAGGTGGAGCCAGTGGCCACTGGACTCTTTTGGGGCAGAGAAAGGAAAAGCAGTTATAATACAGGGGCTTTTCCAGGACTTGAGAATGATCCTGAGTGACATTACAACGACAGATATAGGCTATTTTACATCAGCATACACCATGCAGAACTGTGGGGGAGATAGTGTGGTCTACAATGTGAAGTATGGTCCTTGCTTAGAGGCAAACCCCCAGGATGTGTATATCCATTGCAGATGATATGCCACACTAATGAAAGATGTTTATGTGGAATATTATGGGAGGTGTGGGAGGTGGGGAAAATGGGAATCCCTGCAATTTTTGTATAACATTTATGTAATTTAAGCATCTTTAAAAAAAAAATACCACACAAATGCAAAGTATCAACATTAAAAAAAAAACAACCCAAACATGTCACTGCATCACTTTCACCCTCATCTACTGTCCATCCCCCTCTTCCACCTAATCATAGATTTTTCCCATATTGAGCATCGTCTCACCACCCTCTACTCAAAGATCTTTCTGTTTCCTGATAACTTATCTTCCAGACTCCAGCTCTGTGAGTCTGCTCAATTTGCTTAAGTAATATCAGTGAGGTCATGTAATAATTTTCCTTCAGTGACTGGCTTACTTCACTCAACATAAGGTCTTCAAGATCCATCTATGTTGTCCCATGTGTCAATACTGCATTGTTTCTTAAAGCTCATTAATATTCCATTGTATCTTTATACCACAATTTGCTTATCCATTCATCTGTTGATGGACACTTGGATTGCTTCCATCTTTTGGCAATAGTGAATAATGCTGCTATGAACATTGGTATACAAATATCTGTTCACTTCCCTGCTTTTTTTTTTTTAATTTTGATGAAGTTCCATTTATCTATTTTTTCTTTTGTTACTCATATTTTTGATGTAAGTGTAAGAAATCACTGCCTAACAAAAGGTCCAAAGATCCTTCCCTGTGTTTCCTTTTAGGAGTTTTTTAGTTTTGGTTCTTATATTTAGGTCTTTATTGCATTTTATGTTTTGTGTGAGGTGTGTGTGTGTCCACCTTCATTCTCTTGCATATGATTATCCAGTTCTCCCAGTACTATTTGTTGAAGAGACTATTCTTTACCCACTGACTGACCTTGGCACCTTTGTTAAAGGTGTGAGGATTTATTTTAGAACTCTCAAATTGATTCCATTTTCCTATATATCTGTTCTTGTTCCATACTGTTTCAATCATGGTAGCTTTGTAATAAGTTTTAAAGTCTCAAAATATGAGTCCTCCAGCTTTGTCCTTCTTTTTCAAGGTGATTTGGCTATTCAGGGCTGCTTATATTTCCAAATGAATTTGAAGATTGTTTTTTTTTTCCATTTCTGAAAAGAAGCCTGTTGGAATTTTCACTGAAATTGCATTGAATCTGTATACAGCTTTGGGAAGAACTGACATCTTAACAATAGTTAGTTTTTCAATACATGAACACAGAATGTCCTTCCATTTATTTAACTCTGTAACTTCCTTCAGCAATATTTTGTAGTTTTTCATGTACAGTCTTACATCCTTGATTACATCTATTCCTAGACATTTAATTATTTTACCAACTGTTGTAAATGGAATTTTTTCCTTGATTTCTTTGAATTGCTCATTTCTAGTGTATAGAAATAACGATTTTTGCTTTGATTTTAACCCCTACAATTTGCTGAAATCATTTATTAACTCTAGTAGCTTTGTTATGCATATTTCAAGATATTTCAGAATTCTCTATGTGTAGGGTCATGTCCTCTGCTAATAGGGAGAGTTTTACATCTGCCATTCAAATTTGGATTCTTTAATTTCCTTTTCTTGCATAGTTGCTCTGGCTAGAGCTTTCAGTGCAATATTCAATAACAATGGTGACAGTGGGCATCCTTGGCTTGTTCCTGATCTTAAAGGGGAACTTTGTAGTCTGGACCATTGAGTATAACGTTAGCTGTCAGTTTTTTATGTATAACCTTGTCATGTTACGGACAAATAAAAGTAATTTTTTTATTTCTAGTGTTTTTATCAGGAAGTAATGCTGAATTTTCTCTCCCACTTTGGAGGTTCTGAGGCTCGATTCTCAGTGTAGACAGGAGGAAAAGGATGAGAAGAGAAGGCAGGACATGGACACAGAGAGGTGCCAGCAAATGGACACAAAAACAGGAAAAATGGGTGGATAAAATGGATAAAAGTAAATAAATAAATAAATAAATCCCTAAAAAAAAGTATAGAGGAGTAAGATATGGACTATAGTTATTAGTAATACTTTGACTATGCTCTTTCATAATTTGTTAACAAATGTTTCACAACAATCCAAAGTATTTGTGGTGGATTGATGTGTGGAAGCCCTGTATGATATTATGCATGTTTGTTTTGTAAGTTCACTATGTTTACTGAACACTTATTGTTTATGTATGTTCATGTATGAATGATATACTTCAATAAATTGTTTTAAAAAAAACAACCTAAAATAAATCTGAATAAGAGGGAAAAAATAAAAAGACCAGAGCCACATGTGAACACTGGAACAGACTGCCTATTTGTGATCTGTGAATGGCAAGACCTCTTTACACAAACTACAGTGCTCAGGGAGTTTATTTGTTAATCTTCTTTCAGATATGTCCAATCAGCACCCATGCTGTTCTATCAACAAACTCTTCATCAGATATTAGAAAGTTACAAAGTTCTCTGCTAGGGATGCTAACATTTTCTGTGATCCAGGTATGCAGGTAAGCTTCTCTTAAGACTTACTTCTTGTGTTCCCTAATCAAGTGCATCTCCCTGGCTTCAATTTTCCCTTGGATTTCTAGGAGTTTTTCTACCATTGGCTAATGGCCTCCAACATCTCCAGACTGGCATGCACAGGTGACGTACTATAAGAAAATTATTTTTAAGAATTTTTAATTTATAAGTTTTCTAATTAATAGTCTCTGCTGTTTCAGCCAAGAATTGTGAATGATTAACTTGTCCGTTGTCCTTTGGAAAGTTGTAAGGTTGCTCTGCAGGAACCCCACCACCTATTAACTTTAAAAAAATGTTTAGAAGGAGCAAGTCACCAGATGTGCTATTTACACATCCTGTTTGTATCCCCTGTAAAATTAACATCAAGTTAAAGCTGATGTGTATCGAAACTGTCATGTTCCTGTTTAGCGTACTATGAACAGAATAGAACAAAAGACCCCATAAGACACTGTGTCTCTCTTGTGGGGGACTGGCCACCACCTGCCAGGTAGATTTGGTTACTTTCAATGAGGTTATTCCTCACAACTTACAGGACTTACTGGAGTTCTGAGGTTCAGAACCACTTAAAAGAGGATAGTCCCCCAAGCTGCCAGTTGAAGTCTCACCCAGGAGAGGACACTCTGCCTGGGGCCATTTATCTGATCAGGGCTTTGGCTGGCTGTCGAAACAGACTTTCCAGCCTCATGAGAGACCAGATGTTGTGTTTTCCCCTGATTTGGTGAGTGGTTGCATATTCTTTCATTCTTTCCTATGTCTTTAGTTGATTATTTTCATTTGTGATTGCTCAATTGTTATAATCATTTCATATAACCACACACTCATTTGAGTAAATAAAATTGGCTTTTCATAGCATTTAGAGTTTCTGCCCTTTCCTTAGCAAAACAATGGGCAGCTGGTCCATTTCCTTCCACAAGGAAACAGGCTACCTTAAGGCGAAGTAGTCATTAACTGCTTTGAGATTGACAGGAAGAATTTTTACAGGTCCAAAATCACTCCCCACTATCAGGCCACTCATTTTCCAATTATTGTGGTCATATTACCATCAAAACAAAACAGTAAGAGATTTGATTTCTGACTCAATTGTGTTGCATGAAAAGATGGATTAGTTTCCTACAAATGGTACCTGAAATTGCCATATAGTAATATTACCATTGTCAAAGGAGCACACTACCAACATGGCAGCATTCACTGCTATACTTGGCCTCCTGTGTGGGACAGATGCCTGACCACTCCATTCTGTATGGTGTCTGCATGCTGTGTCTCCTCTGAAACTCAGCAAATCACCAAGATTTCTTTCTGGGGCCTCATTTTTAAGAGAGCCTGTAACTGGTCTCATAAAGTTATTCTCGGTAAATCTCAGTCAGCTCAACCAACTGTACCCACTGTAGTCCATTGAGGTTAGGCTGGATGGTCAGGCGATTGTCCATGGTCAATGCTGCCATTGGCATCACAATCCCTCAGGGAACAGCGAGTACATTTGAATCCTCTCATTGGTGGCAAAGCCTTCCCTTCAGGATTGAATATCCTATTCAATATGAAAATTTGACTGACTGTGGGGTCTTTAGAGGAGGCAAATTTCTCCTTGCACTCAGCAACTTCCTTTTATTCAGTGAACTTTGCAGAGGCAGCTGTTGAGAGGGGCGAGCACTGATGTGCATGGATGACCAGGTCTTGGCCGGGTTGTGCACATGGCAGATGAGCTCCAGCAGCATGATGCTGCAGACCTTGGACCTTGAGGCAGAACATGGCTCTGGGCCCAGACCCGTGTGTGCCCCGGCTCCTTCTTTCCCGCCTGGCCACCCGACTCACCTTCCTTTTTTCCCCAGTAGTGCAAGCCATTTAGCTGCTGACCACACCCAGGGCTTGTCGCCAGTGGGGATCTTCCCTCCCAGTCAGAGACCAGATCCTGGGGCGTGGCAAATACGCTTTGCAGAATGGGTACAGTGGAGGTTTTCTCCATAAGTTTTGGTATGTTGTGTTCTCATTTTCATTCATCTGAATGTATTTCCCGATTTTCCTTCTGATTTCTTTTTCATTGACCCATGGATTGTTTAAGAGAGGAGCAAAGACATAAGAATTAATTTCAGTGCAGTATGACAAATGCTAGAGGGAAACTGGTACAAGGAGATTTGAGTAGGGAGGAAGGAATTCTCACTGGGGAGTTTAGCAATGGGTTTATAAGTAGGAGAGAAGTGTGGGAGTATTCCAAGCATGATGTTTCATCATAAGGAGGCTAGTTGCTGCTTATTGTCTTCTTCCCCAAGGGACTGATGTACACTCTTCTCAGTACCTTTCTACAAATGGCAGAGCTTCCCAGATTGGTTGTGCTGACCATAGTAACTGAGCAGAAGGAAGCAAATGAGCACCAAGAGATCAAATTTGTAATCTCAGCCTTGTTAGCCTGGATCCTAATCTACTGAAACATGCCACCCAGTAGACCAAGAATAGAAGTAAAAAAGAACACCATAGAATAGAATATTAATGTTACATTTTTGTACTTTACATTTTTAAAATCAGTTTCCAGGTTACTTCACTTGGTCTTGACCAAAGTGAGGGAAGCAATATACCATCTATAATTTCAAACAAGGAAGCATCATATCTAAGGACTGAGTGGTTTGGCTAAAGTCAAGCAGGCAGCAGGATATGGGTTTGATTGAAGGCCAGATGTTTCCTAATCCAATGATAACCACTCTAAGGAATAGAAGAGTATGAAAAGTAGAAGACTGGACAGAATGGAACTGAAGAGTGAAATCAAGAATTAAATACAAGACAGAATTTAGGAATCCCATGAGATAACATATTAATTCATGGTCCTCATAAGAGACATTAAACTGTCTTTTGCTATTTGGACAGGTGAAAACCTATGGGAAGGTTCAACACCAGTTGTGGAAAGGGCTTCATTTTGGAGAGTTTCCCAAACTGACGTAAATGGAAACTCAGCATTTTTGTCTTTATTTTAATTTTCTTCTTCCTAACTGTCTAGGTTAACGCCACCATTATCGTTCTTTCTCACCGGGACCTTTGGTAGCACACACCCACATACTTATTTCTCTGACACCTGCCATTCACGGACGTTTGCTACACCAACAGTGCTGTGCTTCAACTTCTAGTCAACCTTCATGTACCAGAGTGGACCATCACCTATGGAGGGTGTGGAGCCCACCTTTTCATCTCCTTTGTTCTTGGTTCCACTGAGTGTGTGCTCCTGGTGGTGATGGCCTTTGACCACTTTATTGCTGTCTATCAAACACCCCAGTACATGGCCATTATTCATCCCCATCTCTACCAGACACTGGCAGTTACCTCCTTGGCAGTACATTTCATTAACACTCTGATTCAGACAGGTCTTATGATTGCCAAGTTCCTCTGTGGCCTCCATCACCTGAACAACTTCTGTAACAGGCTTGTGCTCCTGAAGCTGACTTGAGAGAACACACCAGGGACAGAGGCCTAAATATTTACAGCCCAACCAACAAACTTGGTGGTTCCTGCATCACCAATTCTCAGCTCCTATGCAGACATTGCTCAGGCAGTGTTAAGTGTTAATCAATGACTGGGTGCAGAAAGGCTTTTGGGACTTGTGGATGCCACCTTTTCATGTTTTCCCTTTGCTATAAAGGCTCAGTCATCTACACATGCCTCCAACACATGCTCAGTTATTCTCAGAGTGAAAGAAAGTTTGTTGACCTTTTTTATATTATACTTACTCTCATAAACCATCCGCTGATTTATACCCTAAGGAACAAGGATGTGATGGGGGCTCTGAGGAATGTACTAGGAAAATGCAAAGACTTCAGGTAGGAGGAAGAGGATGACCTATACAATTGTCTGTAACAATTCTAAGATGATGGAGCCCACTCTGTTCTTTAGAGGTCAGTTGTTTGGTAGAAAATAAACCTCAGTAGGTCTCTGGGTTTTAGCACCTTACTGGGTTAGAACTTGAAAGTGGGGAACTCTTAGGAGTCTTTCCAGTTCTGGATTGATGATCATTTTGCAGCAGGGAATAATTATTTATTTAGATCACAACTTTCCAAAGAAATGAAGTTGGGAGTGAATTGGGGGGTGTCATGGACACTTATGGAGATGGGTCTGGGTACTAGGTAACTGTGGGAGTGAGAAGACTACTTTTGGAATGACAACACCTTTTCAAAAAGTCAATCATTCCCTATGTGGTGCCATCTAAATGGCACTGAACTCAAGGCAGAAGGCATGAGCTCTATCGTGCTCTTTCACTAAATGAATAAGGACCTGGCCATGTCCCTATACAGCTCAGGGTCCATTTCTTAGGACTTTTACTGTATTGACCCATATATGATATTTGGAGCAAATAAAGAAGTCGTGAACAGAAGTACTTCATGGAAAATGTAAATTCTCAGGCATTTAATTTATCTACTTAAACAAAAAGGCAGAACTGAGCAAAGGGAAGCATCAAAATCTCATCAGTTGTTCCAAGAGTTTCAGTAATGCTGATTGGTGTCAAACACAAAATATTTTACACATAAGAGAGAAGAGAATAGAGAAAAAATGAACATATAAAAAAGGCCAGAGGACGTGATATAGAAGAAAGAAAAATATAAAAATGAGTGGCATGTGAATATTCTCACTGTCCTGATTTTGTGATAATCAGGGTAGGCTAAACATTCACTATATTAGAAACCAAGCATGTGTGTCCAGACCTAGTTTTTCTCCCTAGGTCTGGTTTTTAGAATGCTGGTGATAAACTAAGCCTGATTTATTATATGACCATCCTGTTTGGGAAAACTCTGTAACTTTGAGTATCTTTGGTCAACCTTAAGAGATATAGCAGGGGAGAAGCGGGGAAGATGGCATCAGTTTAGGAGGGGACTCACTGACTTGCTCTCTGAGGATGGCTGATTAGGGACAGGGTCCTGGCCAGGGGTCTGTGCTGGGGGCGCACGGAGTAATAACCTTAGGAACATCGCTCTGGAGGGAGCTGGATGGTGCAGATTATTCGGGTAGGATTCATGAGCTTTTTCCCTGCCGGTGGTAAACAGATGGCTGAGCCCCACCCTCAGGGAAAAAGGCTGGTTTGAGCTGGGACTCCCACCGGCAACCCGGTGAGAGGGAGCATTCTCCAAGAGTAGGAGGATTCTGGTGGAGGGTTGAGAGGGCTTTCCTTTCTGTAGATTTTGCTGCCTTGAACCCCTTGCAGCTTTGGGGAACAAAATAGCTGGCTTGAAGCAGGGCCAGGCTGAAGGGAGAGGCGAATCTACTGAGGAAGCCTGATTTACCCAACAGCCCTGCGATACTCAGGCTTGGCTCCAAAGGGGCTGAGTCAGCCAATTTTATCATTCTGTACTGACCAGCATCAGAACTTCAGCTCCCCTGGGGAGGCCAGGAAGTGGGAAGTGCTTGACTAGTGTCCACAAGCCTAGCTAGCATCCCCTCAATGAAGGGGGTGGTCTAGAAGAGGACATATTTTTGGTCCCTTATTTCGCCAAAAAGAAAAAAAAAGAAGACAGTCACTTTAAAAAATAAAAAAAGAATTTTTCTTTTTAAATTTATTTTAATAGCTAAAATCTGCCTCAAAACCAGCAGACAGAATCTTGCAGGGCAATTGATTGATGAACACAAGCAGAGTGAGGGGGTCCACAAGGGCCCAAGAAAGAACACTGTTCTTCCTTAGCTTTGTTTGACTGCTTGCTTATGTGGTTGGTTGGTTTGTCTTTGTTTATTTGTTGTCTCATGCTTTTCTTTCCTCCCCCCTTCTTTTTCCTTTCTTTCCTTTATTTTTTTTTATTTTAAATTAGGTGTTGCTAGCTTTTCTCTTCTTTCCTGTGCTTCTTCTTCAGTGATTTCCCATTCTCTGTCTATATTGATTTTATCTCCCAACGCTATAGCTTTTACTTCCTTCGTCTTTCTGCCTTCTACTTTCTGCTGTGGTTCTTACATACCATGTTTTTTCATTAGTCCACACTTCAAGGATGTCATTTTTTATTCTTTCTATTCTGTTTCCTTCATTTTTTATTAATATTAACTTTTTACTTTCAGCCCTTTCTTTACTCTGTCTCTCTCTCCTCATCATTCTAGCCTTCTAAACCATTACATGTATTTTCCTCTACTTGGGTTCCCAGTCCATTGTACGTACTCCAGTTTTTTTCCTATTATTCTACACTGCTTACATGAGTTAAACATTCATTTTACTAAGTCTTATATGGCCCTATTCTAACTTTTTTCCAATATTACTATTATCCTTCTTCCTTTCTCACATCTTTTGATTCCTCTGGCCCTAATCTTTTGCCTTCAAGGGAATATAGAGAGAAGCAATGAATAAAATAAGAAGAAAAAATGTCAGAGAGAAAACTTAACACACACACAGAACCACAAGCTAAATAAAACTCTAGAGCTGACAGAGGAGCTATTCAACTGAATAAACCCATCAAGATAAAATGATGACTAGAGGGCAACAAAAATTACAAACCACACTGAGAAACAGGAAGACATGGACCAGTCCAATGGACAAACTAAAAACCAGGAAGAGATGCAGAACATCAAACAATTAATCAAATCTTTCCAAACAAATATCATGGACCAACTTAATGATGAGAAGGCAGAGACTAAAGATATTAAGAAGACACTGGGAGAACATACTAAAGAAATTGTAAACATACGTAAAAAGGTAACGGATATGATGGTGATCAATGGCACAATGCAAGAAATAAAAAAGATGCCAGATTCACATAACAGCAGATTTGAACAGGTAGAAGAAAGAATTAGTGATGTGGAAGACAATACATCTGAAATCAGATAGTAGAACAGATAGATAAAAAGATAAAAAAAATCCAGCAGGGACTCAGGGATTTAACTGACAATACAAAATGCACAAACATATGCATTATAGACATCCCAGAAGTAGAAGAGAAGGGAAAGGGAAGAGAAGAAGTGTTGAAGGAAATAATGGTTGGAAACTTTCCAATGCTATTGAGAGAGATGGACGTACAAAACCAGGAATCACAGCGCACCCCAAACAGTATAAATCCCAACAGGCCAACTCCAAGACATATACTTGTCAAAATGTCCAACGCTCAAGGCAAAGAGAAAATATCAAGGCAGCAAGAGAAAAGAGAACCATTACATAAAAGGGAAGCACAATAAGATTAAGTGCTGATATCTCATCTGAAACCATGGAGGCAAAAGAAAGTGGTATGACATAGTCAAAAGACTAATGGAAAAAACCCTCCAGCCATTAATTCTCTATCCAGTAAAACTGGCATTCAAAAATGATTAAGATTTCAAAGTATTCACAGATAAACAGAAATTAAGAGAGTATGCCAATAAGAAACCTGCACTACAAGAAATACTAAAGGAAGTTCTTCATGTTGAAAGGAAAAATCAAGGGAGAGAGATTTGGAGGAAAGTGTAAAAACAAATAAAAAGAGAAAAAGAGAAATAAAAACAACATATGACATACATTAACCCAAAGAAAATATGGCTGGAGTAAGAAATTCATTGCGAATAATAACACTGAATGTCAATGGATTAAATTCACCATTCAAAAGACACAGATTGGCAGAATGGATAAGGAAATATGATCCATCTATATGTTGTCTACAAGAAACCCACCTTCGATCCAGGGATTCAAGGAGACTGAAAGGGAATGGCTGGAAAACAATTTTACAATCAAACAATAGTCCAAAAAGGGCAAGAGTAGCTATCCTAACATCAGACAAAATAGACTTTAAATGCAAAACTATTGTAAGAGACAAAGATGGTCATTATATTTTAGTAAAAGGGGGTAATCTCTCAAGAAGAGAGAGCATTCATAAATATTTATGCACCTAATTGGGGTGCCTCAAAATACATGAGGCAAACTCTGGAAAAACTAAGTGGAGAAATAAATGCCTCCACAATTATAGTAGGGGATTTTAATACATCATTATCACCATTAGACAGAACATCTAGACAGAGAATCAGTAAGGAAAGAAAGACTCTGAACAATATATTAGAAGACCTGGATTTAATACACATATACAGAACACTACACACAAATACAGCAGGATTTACATTCTTCTCAAGTGCACATGAATCATACTCGGAGATAGACCACATGCTAGGCCAAAGAACAACTCTCAATGAATTCAGAAAGATTGAGATTATACAAAGTAATTTCTCTAACAACAGCGGAATGAAATTGGAAATCACTAAGAGCCAGAGAAACAGATTAGACACAAAGATATGGAAGTTAAACAATACACTCTAAGACAAACAGTGTGTCAAGGAGCAAATCTCAAAAGAAATCACTAACTACCTTGAAACTAATAAAAACGACAACACAGCATATCAAAACATATGGGATGCAGCCATAATTGTCCTGAGAGAAAAGTTCATAGCCATAAATACATATTTAAAAAAAGGAGAAAGAGCTAAAATTGAAGACTTAACTGCACACTTGGAGGAATTGGAAAAACAACAACAAACAAAACCTAAAGGAAGTAGAAAGAAGGAAATAACAAAGATTAGAGCAGAACTAAATGAAATACAGAATAAGAAAGCACTAGAAAAAGTAAACAAAACCAAAAGCTTGTTCTTCGAGAAGATCAATAAAATTGACAAACTCTTAGCCAGACTAAGAAAGAAAAAGACAAAACAGATGCAAATACACAAAATAAGAAATGAGCAAGGGGATATCACTGCTGAACCAACAGAAATAAAGAGTATCATAAGAGGAAATTTTGAAAAATTATATGCCAACAAGAATGATAATTTAGAGGAAATGGACAAATTCTAGAAACTCACAAACAGCCTACAATGATGAAAAAAAAAATGATGAACTCAACAGTCCAATTACAAGTAAAGAGTTAGAATCAGTCATTGAAAACCTCCAAACTAAGAAGAGCCCAGGACAAGATGGCTGCACAGCTGAATTCTACCAAACATTCCAGAAAGAGTTAACACCAATCCTGCTTAAGCTCTTTCAAAAAATAGAAGTAGAAGGAATATTGCCTAACTCATTCTATGATGCCAGCATTACCCTAATACCAAAACCAAGCAAAGATACCACAAGAAAGGAAAATTACAGATCAATTTCTCTAATGAACCTAGATGCTAAAATCCTCAACAAAATACTTGCTAATCACATTCAACAACATATCAAAAGGATTATACACCATGACAAAGTGGGTTTCATCCCGGGTATGCAAGGATGGTTCAATACAAGAAAATCAAGCAATGTAATACACCACATAAAGACATTGAAAGAAAAAAATCACATGATCATCTCTATAGATGCAGAAAAAGCATTTGCTAAAATACAGCACTCTTTCCTGATAAAAACACTACAAATGATAGGAATAGAAGCAAACTTTCTGAATATGATAAAGGATATATATGAAAAACCAAAAGCTACCATCATCTGCAATGATGAAATCCTAAAAGCCTTCCCTCTGAGATCAGGACCAAACAAGGATGCCCACTATCACCACTTTTATTTAACATTGTCTTAGTAGTACTTGCTTGAGCACTGAGGAAAGAAAAAGGTATAAAAGGCATCCAAATTGGAAAAGAAGTAAAATTTTCATTATTTGAAGACGACATGATCCTACACATAGAAAGCCCCAAGAAATCTACAACAAATCTTCTAGAACTTATAAAGGAGTTCAGTAATGTTGCAGGCTATAAGATCAATGCTCAAAAACCAATAGTATTACTGTACAACAATATCGAGGAATTTGCGGGGAATTCAAGAAAAAAATACCATTTACAATAGTAACTAAAAGATTCAAATACCTAGGAATAAATTTAACTAAAGATATAAAGGACTTATATACAGAAAACTACACAACACTGTTAAAGGAAATCAAAGAAGACTTAAATAAGTGGAAGAATATTCGCTGTTCCTGCATAGGAAGACGAAACTTCCTCAAGATGTCTATCCTATGCAAACTAATCTGCAGATTTAATGCAATCCCAATAATCAACACTGTATTTTTGAAGGAACTGGAAAAACTAACTTCAAAATATATTTGGAAAGGTAAGAGGCCCCAAATTGCCAAAGACATATTGAAAAAGAAAAATGAAGTTGGAGGTATCACATTACTTGCCGTTAAAACATACTACAAAGCTACAGTGATCAAAACTGCATGGCATTGTCACAAGGATAGAAATACTGACCAATGGAACTGAATTGAGAATTCTGATATAGATCCTCACAGATACAGTCATCTGATATTCGACAAGGCAACCAGGCCCACTCAGTTGGGAGAGAATGGCCTTTTTAACAAGTGGTGCTTCTAGAACTGGATATCCATATTCAAAAGAATGAGAGAAGAATACCATCTCACACTTTATACAAATTTCAACTCAAGATTGATCAAAGATCTAAATACAAGAGCCAAAACCATATAGACCTTGGAAGATAATGTAGGGAAGCATCTACAGGACCTTGTAATAGGAAATGGTTTCATGAACTTCACGCCCAAAGCACGAGCAGCAAAAGAAAAAATAGATAAATGGGATCTCCTCAAAATTAAAAACTTATGCACCTCAAAGGATGTTATCAAGAAAATAAAAAGGCAGCCTACCCAATGGGAGAACATATTTGGCAACCATATATCTGATAGGAGCCTAATATCCTGCATATACAAAGAAATCCTACACCTCGAAAATAAAAAGACAAACAATCCATTACAAAATGGCCAAGTGACCTGAAAAGACACTTCTCCAAGTAAGAAATACAAATGGCTAAAAATCACATGAAAAAATGCTCGACATCGCTAACTATTAGGAAAATGCAAATCAAAACTACATTGAGATACCATCTTAAACCCATCAAAATGGCAGCTATTAAAAAAACAGCAGACTATAACTTTTGGAGAGGATGTGGAGGAATAGGAACCCTCATCCACTACTGATGAGAGTGTGGAATGTTCCAGCCTCTGTGAAAGACAGTTTGGTGGTCCTCAGAAAACTAACAATGTACTTTCCATATGATCCAGCAATTCCACTGCTGGGTATATACCCAGAAGAATTGAAAGCAAAGACACAAATAGATATGTGCACCCCAATTATCATAGAGGCATTGTTCACAATTGCAAAAAATTGGAATCAGACCTGGTGTCCATCAAGAGATGAATGGGAAAACAAAATGTGATACATACATGCAATGGACCATTACTCAGCTGTAAGAAAGAATAAAGTACTAACACACAGAAAAACATGGATGAATCTTGAAGACCTTATGTTGAGTGAAGCAAGCCAGGCATTGAAAAATGAACAGTACATGACCTCACTGATTTGAATTGAGGAAAAGTGAGCAGTCTTTGTGAACCATTGTCTGAAAGATAGGTTAAGAAGGGAGAGAAAGAGAAGAGAAGGTTGTGAGCCATCACTCATATGGACATAATCTATGTTAAAGTGATAGAGTATAGTTGCATATTGAAGGATAGGACAGGTGTGTAGTAATATTACTGGTTTGGTGATTCAGGGTTGACAGGTGGGTAGATTAGGAAAGGTGGGTTAGAATACCCACGATACTTGGGGGTGAGATGGGAGAGAGACTAGGTGAACATGGGATTTGTGGGTATGAGGTTGAAAGTGCAGGAATGGGAATGTTCTTAAGACAATATGACAAGGTGGTGTCACTAGTTTAGGGTGTAGGTTGGGGGGCTTTCAAGATGGGGTGCATCTGTAGTAGGCTTCTGGGGAGTGTGTGAGTGTTCAACCTGTCATAATGTGTTGTGTCAGGGAGTGGAAACCCACAAAATGAGTGGGAAGGAGATGGACCCCCATCTTTGGGAGGACCAATTCACCCAGAAACAGACAGGTGGGTGTCTCTTATGAGCAAGGGTGGATCCTAACAAGGGAGGATAATCAGCCTGTCAAGACCTCTTGTTGCATGTAACTATGAATCTTGTCATCCAATGAGTCAAGACAGGGAGGTGTCATGTACCCCAGGGGGATGGAGAAGAAGGAACAGAAAAGATCAAGTGGGGTATTTAGTGGTAAGGGGAAATGTTTTTCATTACCTTACAATAATGGACACAGGACATGGTAAATATCATCAAAAATTATTAAACTATACCATCTAAATTGTAAACTATACTGTTAACCATTGACAATGTTTAGTAGCTATGTTTCACTATCTGTATAACAGTTATAACAATGCTACCACCCACATACAAAAAGGTTTTAATATGGGGTGAGGAAAGGGAGAGGAGATTGGGTATATGGGCATCTCTAATATTCTGTGTGTGACTTTGCTGTGACCTAAAACTTCTTTGAAAATTAAATGAAATCTTGGGAGACACTGGGGAGAGAGAGGGGGAAGATGCCATGGTACAGACTGGACACCCGATAATGAAGTGAGAAAAGGAAAAAAAAAAAATTAAAAAAAATTTTTTTGTTGTTTTTTTCCCATATTTTGAATGTCCCAATCCTTTAATTATATTTTATTTTTATTTTTTTTTCTGAGTTTCCATGTATTTTATCTCTTGCATTTAAGCTTATCATAATTATTTCATTTTCCTATTAATTGTATTTGGTTATTATATGGGCTTCATCTTCAAGGAAGGTTTAGATCACAGAAGGGTTCCAACATGGGCTGCAGAGGATCATTGGTGAGGGGTGTCTGGGATGGGGGATTCATGGGAGAAATTTCATCTGAATATACAAGAAAGATATACAAAATTTTCCAAATGTCAAGGGGCGGGGCATGGTCACAGTGAGTGGACAGTCACTCAATAAATGAGGGAATTCTGAATTCCCAGCCCGAAGAGCCCCGCCACATTCTCCAAGGGAGCAGCAAGAGTCCCCTGAGTGTAGGGACAGTGTCTGGCAAAAGAAGATGATCCACTAATGGGTTCTTGTTATTGATGACTAGCTTTATGAGCCTTTGTTCTTGTAATTGAAACTTAGCCTACTGTTTCGGGGTGCCTAAGGGTTGCCACCTGAGAGCCTCCTTGTTGCTCAAATGTGGCCTCTCTCTAAGCCAAACTCACTATATGAATGCATTACCAGCATGGGACATGACTCCCAGGGATGAGCCTCCCTGGCAATGAGGGATTAACACCAAGTGCCAACTGGCAATATGACTATAAATAGACCTTGAATAAAAGTGGGAAAAGGTAAAGACAAATGAGTTCATGTGGCAAAGAGACTTCAAAGAGAGTCGGGGGTCATCCCGGAGGTAATGCTCATGTACACCTCAGTAGGATCTCATAGAACACCAAAGTGGATATCACCCCTCACAGAGGGGATCCTGAGGGCTATGGAGACAACCAGGTCCTATATAAGGGGGGATAGCTCCAGAGATTGATGCCTTATCAGTGGTCTCTACTTTGGAATCTGTGCTCCTGAGAGCGACAAAGTTGAACTCAAATAAGTCCTATCTGCACATGATCCATCAGTCCTTCTATTCAAACCTATATGTTGTGCTGGAGTTTCTAGGTGTAATTCCAGAGACTGAAGCCTTTGGCCTACCCATGTGCCAGCTCTGCCTGGAATCTCGGTGGAGCTGCAACTCCTACTCTACAGCTTAATGGACTCACCCAAGTCACCCAAGGTGAGGAGATGATGGACAACAGCCATCCCAGGGAATGGAGAGAGTCTGCAGCTGAAGGCAGGATAATCCCATCCACTGTACCCATGGGATATAAGCTCCCTCTCACCTGGAGGTGGAGTGGACATCAGCATCCCAAATTCCTCAGGATTGGGGGAAGAGCTATGAGCTAGAGTGGACTCACTGGTATTCTGTTTTAGACATATTGTGATTCAAATAATGGAAGAAATTATAACAGTGAGGTGGAGCCAGTGGCCACTGGACACTTTTGGGGCAGGGAATGGAAAAGTAGTTGTAGTACAGTGTCTTTTTCGGGACTTGGGAATTATCCTGAGTGACATTACAATGACAGACATAGGCCATTTTACATTAGCATATAACTGCAGAACTGTGTGGGAGAGAGTGTGGGCTACAATGTGAACTATGGTCCATGCTTAATGGCAAAGCCCCTGGATGTGTATATCCATTGTAGGTGATGTGTCACACTAATGAAAGATGTTTTTGTACGATGTTAAGAGATGGTGGTGAGGAACATGGAAATCCTTTTAATTTTTGCGTAACATTTATGTAATCTAAGCATCTTTTAAAATATATGTTAAAAAAAAAAGAGATATAGCAGGGGGACGGATGTTGCGGGGGTGGTTGTGTATCCAACTCCCATATGGAGGAACCTGGGTTAGACCCCCGGGACCTCCCAGTAAAAATAGAAAAAAGAAAAATATAGTAGGCACGTGGGCCACCAGGCCCCGTGCGTTGGTTCTTCACCAGGCCCCACAATGAGCAGGTGAGCCATCAGGCCCTGTCTGTGGTTGAGCCACTAGGCCCTGTGTGTGGGTGCACCACCAGGTCCTGCGAGCAGGTGCATTGCCAGGCATCATGTGTGCATGTGCCATCAGGACCCACAAGCCATGCAGCAAAATGATGATGTAACAGGAGAGTGACACAAGGGAAAGCCGAGATGAGATGTGCCAAAAAACCAGGAAATAAGGTAGCTCAGGCAGTAGTAGGATGGTTATCTTCCACATCGGAGGTTCTAAGGATCAAATCCCAGTGAAAGCAGGAGGTGAAGGATGAGAAGAGAGGGCAGGAAATGGACACGGAAACTTTCCCAGAGATTGGACACAAAAACAGCATAAATGGGGGGTAAAAATGGATAAAAGTAAAATAAAATAAAATAAAATAAATCCTTAATGTATAGGGGAGGAAAATTCAGACTATAGTTAGTAGTAATACTGTGATGATACTCTTTCATTATTTGTTAACAAATGTTGCATAACAATGCAGGATGTTTGTGGGGAATGATGTGTGCGAGCCCTATATGATGTTATGCATGTTTGTTTTGTAAGATCATAATGTTTACTGAACACTTACAGTTTATGTATGTTCATGTATGAATGATATACTTCAATAAATTGTTTTTAAGAAAGTGAGTGGCAACAATTATATAAAGAGATTTATGTGGTAGAGAGTGATAGGAAGTTTAGAAGACTCTAGGATAAAGTGTAAAGACAATGAATACTTCAAATTCCACCCCTGTCATTTCAATCCATGTACTTAAATGTTTGTCATGTTAGAGTGAAGATACCCTTGCTAAAACCTTTATTAGGCTCAGTAATTTTCAGGCTGAGTTAATCATTTTTATTCCAATAACAATAACTAATATTTGTTTGATATTATAAAAGCTGTTCCTATATAGTCTTTAATTTCTGCAGTGGCATTGTGAAATAGTGACTTTTTATTTCCTGTTTATTCATGATGAAACCTTAGTTCAAAGATTTTTAGGTAATTTATCTACATTCACATAGGAAATATTGGATGATGGTCTGGTTCATGTTTCTGCAACTCTAAATCCAACCATTACTATGACACTCTGTGTATTAGTCAGCCAAAGGGGTGCTGATGCAAAATATCAGTCCCTTGGCTTTTATAAAGGGTGTTTATTTGGGGTAGAAGCTTACAGTTACCTGGCCGTAAAGCATAAGTTACTTCCCTCAGCAAAGACTGTTGCCACGTGTTGAAGCAAGATGGCTGCCAAAGCCTGCAGGTTCAGGCTTCCTGGGTTCCTCTCTTCCTGGGGTTTGTTTCTTTCTGGGCTCAGCTGCTCTCCTCTCTCCCATGTGTTTAATTCCTGGGATCCAGCTCAAAAACTCCACCCTCCCTTCTCTGTGGTGCAGTTTCTCTGTGAGAAACACCCTACTGATGTCACCCAACCAAAGCCTTACTCATTATTTAATCAAGTAAAAGTGAAACCTCAGACAGACCAGTTTACAAATAATCAGTATTTCTTTTTGGAATTCATCAGTAATATCAAACTGCCACACCCTGCCAATGGTCTTTTTTTGAGAGTGAATTTTTAATATGGAAAGATTGATGTTAGAAAGAATGGTAGTTGGAGAGAGACTTCACAGTTTTATTTTGGTTAATCTTGGCCAGGATTCTAGACTCTGGAGTTACATATTTTTGGTCAGAGGGAATTTTTTTCTCTGTTCAAAGCTAATGCTTCCTGTAATAATAATTCCTATTTATTGAACTCTAATTATAGTTTAAGTACCATGATATGCAATATACTACATTGTCACTCTTAATTCTTATGATATCAAAGATGGGCATTATTCCTCACCCATACCTTATATGATGGAAGTTTAGATAGTTATTTTGAGTAACTTGACTCAAGTTACCTGGGCACTAAGTGGAGGGCCAGGATTTGAATCTGGCCTGCATTTTCTAAAGCCTATCCACCTAGCCACTGCCTAAGAATCCATACCTTTATATTTGTAACTCAAGCACTCACCATCAGAAGTGATGCAATTTTCATGGAACAAATGATTTTTCTTCTGAATGTTGGGCATATGAAAATCCTTGGATCCTAGTACTGTTATAGCTAAAAAATGAACCCTTGCCCAATGGGCACCAGAATCAATTAACTGACATTGGGATTTTGAAAAGAGAAAAAGTTTATTCATCAAAGGCTTGCCTCATGGAGACAGGATGGCAGTTCTTAAATCTATCTCCATGACTTGGAAGTGCTTAGGGCTTTTATGGGATTAAATAATAGGATGAAGGGATGTACCAGCTGAGGGCATACCAGAGTGATAGTGGGGAATTTGGCAGGTGGGCATCATGCTGACTCATATGTTGCATGACTAGAAAGTGACATCTTTAGCATGATGGGTGGTCAGTTCTGAGTTGACTCATGTTACTTCATTAATATGCATTGAGGGGCTACATGTAGGAGCATCAGACTTCAGGGTTGCAAAAGAAGATAAGGGGATAAAAGCAGGACCAGTTACTAGTTGTATCATTAATGTTCAGTTACAAGGTAACTATTATGTAGTTACAAAACATAGCATAAGTGGCAAAGAAGCAAGGCATCTGGGTTATAGTTTAGTGAGGCACAACAGTTACAGATATTTGCTTCTGGCTACATCACAATATATCAGAAAGTTAGAACACATCTAGATAATAAATAAGCAATGATAATTATAATTGTTAGCTCTCAGTTACACTATGAGAATGAAGGTCTAAACAATTCAAGCATATGGATTAACCTAATTGAGAAGAGGAATTCTCTGAACTAGAAGCAGAGAATTTCATAAAATTATTTTGTGGTTAATGTGTTATTCTTTCATTTCACACAGAGATAAAATGGCCACTCAATAATATTAAAGTGAGCATATCCTATACTCAAACAATTTTAAGAGGTCTCTGGAAAAGTTGGGCATGCCCAAACATTGCTTTTTGGAAGTTAGTTTGTGGGAGACAGATGTATTCTTCATGGCAACCTGCATCCCTTGGGTCTGCCTGTACCTTCTCATCTATGGCAGAACCTAATTGATCACCAGAGATTTTGGGTCCCTCTAGCTATGACAGAGCCAACAAGTAATTCCCAATTTCCCTAAGTTGCCCTTCTGAGAAAAGAATCAGAGGTGTCTTCTCTGCATGGAGCAGGAAAATATTGATAGCACAGCACTGGTATCCCTTTTTCTTTTAGAGACTAGCTGGATGCATTTGAAATCCATTGCTACTTATCCTTGACTTGTGAAACCTCCTAAATAGAGTTTCAAATAAAACTAATGTTGCATGTATGACTTAAAATTGAGGCTTATCTATTGAAAAGAAGAGAGATGGGAGAAAAGAGAGAAGAGACTGTAGGATTGTCTGTAAAGAGAAAAACTATGGATTGATATAATAAGGAAAAACAAGAACTTAGAAATATTTCAGTAAATACTAGAAAAATCTGTTTCTGTAGGCTTGAAAATATTCCTGGAATTTATAACTTATTTTACTTTTTGAGATGACACTAGTTTCACTGGTATCACCAGTAAGTAAAATCCATAGGAAACTCCCCAAAAGTTTGGGTGCTTACTTAGGAGATAGTTCAGGTATGTGTATGTGGGTTCTTTCAACTGCAGAAAGGAGTAGTCATATAGACCCATGTCAGAACCAGCAGTAGAAGAGAAGACCTGTATCCTCACGGTGGTCATGAAGGTGGTGGTGAGTGTGGGCGTGTCTGGGGTGGGAGAGGGCTGATCATGTGTGTGCACACACATGTCAGGGGCAACCTCTCAGAGACCCAGTGTGATACCAGGAGACTGAGCAGCAGAGAGAGACCCTGTGTTCAGCATTAATCACATTCATCTTAATTGCAATCTCCATCCTTCTGTGTGTGCAAGAAGGTGGCTAAACTTCTCTCCCCAAGCACTCTTGTTTTTTTTTTTTTTTTTTTTTTTTTTTTTT
>JAQZBX010025915.1:0-29244 GCA_029593785.1 Cabassous unicinctus | reverse complement strand
ACGGATTGTTTGCCCCAGCTTTGACTAACTTGCAGCTGCCATTGATTTTGGGGGTGGGTATTGGCTCCTGGGGGTGGGGGCAAGGAAGGAAAGGACAAGCAAGTCAAGGCATAGAAGCATCCTATTATACACCAGCAAGCAATTGCAATTAGGGCTCTATTCGCAACAATCCAGTCTGCAGGGGCCACAGCAGCGGGTCCAACCCCAAATATCAAGGCAAGCAGGCCATATAAGCACAGGATCCACCAGGAGCAGGGGTCGAATCAGCAGACGTTTGGCGAGGTCAGTGCTCGGGGATCCCGGGCAACTCGCACTCTTAAGAGGTGGCCGGGTAGAGGTTGGGCTGTCCAGCTGTCCTGCTCTTTATTGGGGTGTGCCTTCTTGACCCTGGAATGATGGATCCAAGGGATGAAGGCTGCAACTTTAAGAGCAGTGGGAGTTATAAGGATCACAGTATGTGGACCTGTCCAGGAAGGCTGAAGTCTTTGACCAGACTAGGTCCCCTGACTGGTGCGGGTGCACCAGGTGTCCCAGGGGGATGAGGTTCCGGGACCAGATAGTTTTATGTATTTCGGCTAGACTTTTTCCCAGCTGCTGGAGAATGGAATCTTGGCTAGCCTCCCCCAGAAGTTTGAGATTTCCTGTGAAGGCCCAGATAATTGGGGGTGGCCGCCCAAATAGAATTTCAAAGGGTGAATAGCCTGTGGGTCCTGGGGTGCACCTAACTAGGAGAAGGGTCAAGGCAAGTAAGTCTACCCAGGGGAGACCAGTTTCCTGGCAGAATTTGGCTAGGGTGGCTTTGAGGGTTCGATTCATGTGTTCAACTTTCCTGAACTCTGGGGCCTGTAAGCGGTATGGAGTTTCCACTTGATTCCTAACATTTTTGCTAGCTCTTGGACTATGGCAACCACAAAGGCTGGGCCATTGTCACTTCCAATTGACAGTGGCAGCCCATGTCATGGAATGATTTCTCTAAGTAAAGCCTTAGTCACTTCTCTTGCCTTTTCAGTGCGAGTGGGGAAAGCTTCGACCCAACCTGAAAAAGTGTATATCATTACCAACAGATATTTTTACCCCCTGACTTGGTTTCACTTCTGTGAAGTCTACTGTGGGATCTTCAAAGGGTGCCATCCCCATGTGCTGGACACCTGCTGGAGCATGGGGACCTTGCAAAGGGTTGTTTTTGGCACAAACTTGGCACTGGCTGCTGATGGTGGCACAGAGAGAAGTTAGCCAGCCTATGTAGTAGTATCTCCTGAGCAAGACTTCCAGCACAGTTTTCCCTAGGTGGGTGAGTTGGTGGTATCACTGGATGAGGGCATGAGCAGCTCCTGTTGGTACAAAAATCTGGTCATCCAGGAGCAGCCAAGTTCCTTCGGGGGTTTGGCATCCCCCTTCTCTTTTAGCCCACTCTTGTTCTTCCTGGATATAGCTTAGATGATTAGTCTCTTGCCCTAAGAGGGACAGCGGCGGTGTTAATTCCAGGACTTGTATTCCGTGGGTTCCTTCAGTCACTTGTCGAGCTGCTTTGTTGGCTAGCCTTTTTTCCTTGAGCGACCATATCCATTCCTTTCTGATGTTCCCAGCAGTGGATGATGGCGACTTTGTCTGGTTTCCAGATTGCTTCTAACAGTTGGAGGATTTCTTCTTTGTTTTTGATTTCCTTTTCCCTGCGGTTAGGAGACCTCTTTCTTTATAAATTGCCCTGTGGATATGAACGGTAGCAAATGCGTACTTAGAGTCAGTGTAAATGTTTACCGCTTGCCTGGTGGCTAGCTGCAGAGCTCGGACCTGTGCCCAGAGTTCTGCTCATTGCGCAGACCATCCCTGCGGTAGAGAAGCTGCTTCCACCACCCATTCGGTAGTGGTGACTGCATATCCAGCAAGCTTTTCCCTGTTTTTAAAAAGACTGCTTCCATCTGTGAATAGCATCTGATCTGGGAAAGGGAGCGGTTTGTCTTGGAGGTCGGGGTGACTTGCATAAACTTCTTCAGTCACTTTGACACAGTCATGTTCAGGAGCCCCTTCCTCATCTGGCAAAAAGGTGGCAGGGTTCAGACTGCACACCGCTTCTATTGTCACTCTGGGATTTTCACAGAGTAAACCTTGGTAATGTGCAAGCCAGG
This sequence comes from Cabassous unicinctus, assembly GCA_029593785.1. Lineage (NCBI taxonomy): Eukaryota > Metazoa > Chordata > Mammalia > Cingulata > Chlamyphoridae > Cabassous > Cabassous unicinctus. The sequence goes on along the minus strand of JAQZBX010025915.1, from coordinate 27,118 downwards.
GATTCAATATCCACTGATGCCCGTGTGAGTTCATTAGGGCAGTGACTGCGTGTGGCACCATAACGTGAATGGCCTGTCCGAGAGTTAATTTGTCAGCTTCTTTGACAAGGGTCATGGTTGCTGCCAGGGCTTTCAGGCAGGGCAGCCACCCTGCAGCCACGGGGTCCAGCTGCTTGGAGAGGTAAGCAATGTGTCTTTGCCAGGGGCCCACTGTTTGTGTAAGAACCCCCAATGCTACTTTGTTCTTTTCATGCATGAACAGGTTAAAAGTTGGAGTTACATCCGGGAGCCCCAAGGCAGGGACTCGGCCTCGTTGTCTTTTGATGTTTTGAAAGGCCCACTGTTGAGCTTCTCCCCAGGCAAGAGGCTCTTTTTCTGGACCTGCCAGAACTTTGTAAAGGGGCTTGGCCATGGCTGCAAACCTGGGAATCCACATGCAGCAGAACCCTGCAGCCCCGAGGAACTCGCGAAGCTTTCTTTTTGTGGTGGGGGTAGGGATGGTGCAGATCACTTTCTTTTGTTCAGGTCCGAGCATCTGGTGCCTTTGTGTGATCCTGAGCCCCAGGTACTTGACCTGCTGTTTACAGATCTGGGCCTTTCTGCAAGATATTTTGTACCCAGTCTATGTTAGAAGTTGTAGGAGAGTCTGGGTCCCTCTCTGGCAGCCCTCTTCCATTTCACTGGCAAGTAGGAGATCATCTACGTATTGCAAGAGAGCACACCTGCAGTCTTCCCGGGGGTAAGTGGCCAAATCTGCTGCCAAGGCTTCCCCAAAAAGGGTAGGGGAGTTTTTGAAACCCTGCGGGAGCCGGGTCCAGGTTAACTGAGTTTTCTGCTGGGTTTGGGGATCTTCCCATTCAAAGGCAAACAGAGGCTGGATCAGGGGAGCCAGCCACAGGCAGAAGACAATGTCTTTCAGGTCCAGGCAAGTGAACCAGGCGGCTTCAGGAGGCACCTGTCTTAACAAAGTGTACAGGTTGGGAACAACCTGATGTAAGGTGAGAGTGGCATCATTGATGGCTCATAAATCCTGCACTGGTTGATATCTGGTCCCATCTGGCTTTTTTACTGGTAATAATGGGGTGTTCCAGGGTGACTGGCACTCAATTAGGATTCCTTCTTTCTTCAGGTGATCTATGTGTTCGACTATGCCCAATTGCGCTTTGCGCGGGATTGGATACTGCCTCTGCTGGACTGGAACCGCTCCAGGCTTCAGGTCGATGATGATGGGTGCATGATTCCGTGCCATTCCCAGTGGGTTTTTTTTCTGCCCAAACCTGGGGAGAAAGTTCCAGCAGTTTTTCCGGATTCTGACCTGAACTTTCTTCCACATGAAGTCTCCATTCTTCACTTCGTGGTACGGTGATGAGGAGAGTGAGGCCGGTCCCAAGGCTTAATCTTGCTGGCCCTTCAGGTTTGAAAGTAATCTGGGCTCCCAGTTTGGTTAAGAGGTCCCTACCAAGCAGGGGAACTGGACATTCAGGCGGGTACAGAAATTCACGAGTCACTTCGTGGCCACCAAGCTGGCAAGTTCTTGACTGGCAAAAAGGCCGTTGGCTTGACTGGTCCCTAGTTGCTCCTATCATATTAGCGGTTTTTCCACTAAAGAGGGCGACGGGGGTTGTGACCACAGAATGTTCAACACCAGTGTCCATCATGAAAGTCATTGACTGGCCCCCGACTTGTAGTTTGACCATGGGCTCATGGGGGCCAAGTTCCAGTGAACCTGGTTGCCCCTATTCAGGGTTGAGCCCTGCCAGCCCAAGCAGATGGTCTTGGGGCTCAGGTCAGTATTTCCCTTTAGGGATGTTCCCTCTATGTGCCGGAGTCTTTTGGGGGCACTCATTTTTCCACTGTCCACTTTCTTTGCAGTAGGCACATTGGTCTCTGGCCAGAAGCACCCTTCTGGTGCTTGTCCCCCCTTTTTGAGGTGGCCCTTCTCATCTGGTGAGGTCAGGATTTCCCAAGGCTGCTGCCAGTAGGGAGGCTTGATGTTTTATTCACTTCTTGGCTTCTCGTTCGGCGGCTTCATCTTAACTGATGAATACTTTGTTGGCAACATCCAGGAGTTGAGAGATGTTCATGCCCGTGAACCCTTCTAATTTTTGGAGTTTTCTTTTAATGTCCATTGCTGCCTGTGCAACAAAGGTGGCATTCACCATCCTCTGGTTTTCCAGAGCTTCTGGATCAAAAGGGGTATAGATTCTGAAGGCCTCGCAAAGCTGTTCATAGAAATCTCCCGGAGATTCATCGGGCTTTTGAGTAATTAAAGTCTTCTTTGTCATGTTTGTGGGTCATTTTGCCCCCTCTCGGACGCCTCGGAGGAGCGCTTCCAAGTATTGCTGGAGCACAGCCCGTCCCTGATCAGTGTTGAAGTCCCAGTTCGGTTGGGCCTTTGGTGCCACCTCTCTTGCCCAATCTTCTGGGTTTAAGATGCCAGTAGGGGCTCCTGCAGCCACTTTCAGGCTCTCATCAGAATCCGTTGTCTCTCCTCCGTGTTAAACAAAGTCAGGAGGAGTTGGTGGCAATCATCCCAAGTAGGACGATGGGTTTGGAAAATGGATTCCATGAGCTCAGTAAGGGCCTGGGGCTTTCCGAGTAGGAAGGGGTGTGGTGCTTCCAGTTTAAGAGGTCTGTAGTTGTGAAGGGCTGGTAGTATAATACAGGCTTCCCGGGTTGGGTGGTCCCATTCTCACTGATCTGGGCCAGACCCTGTGTTTCACGGAGGGGCATCTGTAATGCAGGTTGTGCTGACCAGAGCCTCCTTGCTAGTGGGGTTGCAGGGCTTTCCTCATAGGGGGTTGATGTTCCCGGAGGGACTGAAGGTGGAGGTTTCTGGGAGATCTGCCTACACTCCCGGGCTAGGAGGAGACACCAAAGTAGGGGTGTTTCTGGGAGATCTGCCTGCACTCCAGGACTAGGAGGAGAGGCTAGAGCAGCCAGAGCATATGGCGGTGGTGGTGGGGGCAGTGGGTGATTTCCTCCGAGGACCCTTGATGAATGACTAGCTTCCAAAGCCCCATTCCCTGTGCAACCAAGACCCTGCTGTGTCCCTTTTTCCCAACGCACAATCAAACCCAAGGGGGCAGAGTCTGGGCTATCTCCAACCAAGAGTCGATGTAGGGAAACTGATTGGGGCAGCCAGGAGTTCCTGTGACCACCAGTCACACTGCGCAGACCCTGGCTATATCCAGGGTCCCTTTCGAGGGCCAGTCAACATTAAAAGTGGGCCACTCTATTTCACATAAGGTTCAGAGGGTGCCAAGGTTCATCCGGATGCCATAATCTCTGGAAAAACCCTTCTTGAAATTCTTGAGCATGCAGTTTAAGACGGTAGGTTTTGACTGTGATGAGCCCATACCCTGTGTCGGTGGCACAAGACAGACAAGGGTAGGGGTGCCTCTTTCAAGGCCACTCAGATGCCCACCTGTCCGTGTCTCTCACGAGAACTTCAACTCGTCTTAGCTAAGGCGCCTGGGTAAAGTTCAGGGTGGCTGTTATGCCATATGACGTAGCTGCGGAAAACAGGTTAGGGCCCACACGGGCTCCATAGCATAAAGCTTTAGAGTCACAGACTGGTACGGCAGATGCAAGCCTCTGCCGTCCTCACTCACTCACATAGTAGCTCTGAAGTTATGCAGTCCCTCCCACAGGGATTGCCTTACTCTGGAATCTCGGTACTCAAGATTTCAGGAGGTGATCAGTCTCCTCTTCCATCCAGAGACAGGCCTGACTGAGAACTTGGCACCCGGGGCCTTAACTTTCCAGAGTCTTCTGGCACTCTTCAGTCTGCCTCCCCGCTGAGTCAGGCTGGGGTGTATGGAAACAGCCTGTGGGGACCGCCTCAGAAGGAGGTCCCTTCAAGAGGACCGGTGGCACCCACCTCGTTCACTTGGAGATTGCTGTCAGCCACGCCCATCAGCCCCAAGCTGGAGGCACAACGGGCTTGCTTGATTGGTTTTTTCCCAGTCAGGGAACCAAATGTTGCAGCCGATGGAATGAAACCCAAGCGGCACTCTTGAAGGTATGGATGAACAAAGTTTTATTACGTGTGGGCCCAGAGGAGAATTCAGTCTCCAAATACTGAGCCCTGTTTCTCGATTTTCATAAGTTTATATAGGAACACTAAGAGGGCAAATTCCTAAGCAAGTGGGCAGGCAGGGTTACAAAAGCAGAGGAGCGAGGTTAGCTTATCTTCCTGAAAGTAGAGGGCCATTAGGGAGGAAAAGAGTCATTATCTATTTAGAGTCGTGAATTTCAGTTCAAAGGGGCAGGCGGGGAGTGCTTATCTTCCTGACGTGGATTCCATGGAGAAAAGGGGAGGGGAGGGGAGAAAGGGACCGAGGGGTGCTTATTTTCCTAAAGCTGTGGGTTTCTGCAGAGGGGGGTTAGGATCCCAGCACTTCCCTTATCAGTGCTACTATAAAGTCATCAGAGGGAAGTGGGTGTGGCTCAATCGATAGAGCTCCCGTTTACCATGTGGGAGGCCCCGGGTTCACTTCCCGGGGCCTCCTTGTGAGGGCAGGCCGGCCTGCACAGCGCAGTGAGCTGATGCAGCAAAACCTCACAGCAAGGGGGAGATAAGCAGACACAGAAAAAACGCACAGCAAATGGACACAGCAAACACAAGCAGCAAGGGGGGGATAAATAAATAAATAAATAAATAATTCTTAAAAAAAAAAAAAAGTCATCAGAAGGGTAAATGGTATCAGTGAAAAATGATGAAGGCTGGAATGAGAAAGACTGTAACATGAGAATGGGGAAAAACAGTGGCTGATTCTGTGTTTTAGTTTGCTAAAAGCCACTAGGAGCAATAGATCGGAAATGTGTTGACTTTTAGAATGAGAATTTATTAGATTAAAAGTGTGCAGTTCCGAGGCTGTGAAAACGTCCAAATCAAGGCAAAGTCAGAGATGCTGTGTCACCAAAGATGGGCTGCTGGCAGATCCTGGACTCATGCCACATGGCAGGGCACAGTGGGGGCTCTGCCAAGGTCCCTGCCTTCCCCTCCAGGCTCACTTCTTCCCTGAGCTCAGCTGTGGGTGATCAGACACAAGGCTCACCTCTACCCTCTCCTCCAGGCTAGTTTTAAATAAATAGCCTTAACAAGAAAATGTTATGTCTTGCTGAAGGTTAATGTCAATAAAGTCCCAGTATGCCCCTCATTCTTGTCTTCGCTTCACTGTGTCATGCTGTCACCAACCAGGCACATGTTTGTGCCTTGTCATCACATCAGCAGCAGCCCCATGACAAACTGCTTCTCATTTCACCGCAATCTTCACTTTTACTAATTTTGGGTCTCGGGTTTAGCATCTTTTAATCTGCCATCTTTATGTCCAACATATTTGTTTTAGTTTCCTAAGCTGCCTAAAGCAAATACCATGAAATGGTTCAGCTAGAACAATGGAAATTCATTAGCTTATAGTTTTGAGGCTGAGAAAATGTCCAAACCCAGGCATCGGCAAGACGATGCTTGCTTTCTGAAGACCAGCTGATGGCGATCCTTGGCTCTTCTGCCACATGGCAAGGCACATGGCAGCATCTGCTCGCCTCTCCCTTTTCTTCCAGGTTTTATTGATTTCAGCTTCTTGATTCCATGGCTTTCTCTCTTTGTCCTGCTTCCATTTATAAAGGACTCCAGTAAAAGGATTAAGACTCATTTTGAATGAGGTCGGTTACACCTCAGCTGAAGTAACCTCATGAAAATGTCCTACTTACAATGGGTTCACATCCACAGGAATGGATTAAATGTCTCCAGGGGTACCTACAACTTCAAACCACCACAATATTTAAGGATTAAATGAACCTAACTTAAGGAAGCCTTTTTCTCCCTTTGCTCTTTTCCTGTCACCTCAATTTCCTAGATAGACTTTTGTTCGTGTCTTCTAAAGTGCTGGTCTCAAAAGCTGTCTGCATAATTCAAATGATGTGGAAACTGGACATGCATTCATTAGGCAGGAGGGGCCCAGGAGCTAGGCTATACATTTTACATGCATTGTCTCTAAACTTCATCATACAGTAAACAAGCATGATTGTATGCAAGGTATATTTATTAAGCCCCTTTTCACAGATGAGGAAACTGAGGCTCTGAGAGAGCCAGAGAGCTGGGCAATGGCAGAGCTGAGATTCATACTGTCACCTGTTGGACTGCATAAGGCCACTTCCCATGCTGCAGCCTTCCCCAGATTGCACGCTACTGTCACCGAGTTCATATCTACCTCAGCTTCCTTGCTATATTTCCTTTCCTGTTCTGGAGTTGGAAACTGCCCTGAATCTTAACTTCCTTGACTGAAGTCTTAAGTCCCTTCTCTATTCTTGTCACCCATTCTCAGAGGTTTGAAAGCTGCTTTCACATTCTTCACTTTCTGGGCACATTCTTCAACCAAACCAAACAGAAAATGGAGTAGAAAAGCAAAGAAGTCATCACATGCTTTCCTTCAAATATCTCTGTACTGGCTTTGATGGAGTTGAAGTGCACCTGTCCCTGGCTCACTACTGCTGAGAGCTGGCCAGTCCATCAGAGCCTACCCTCCAGATTAGTCATTCCCTTTGTCCAAGTCAAGCCTCATGGCCAAATTCTCCACTAGCAGACACAGTAAAAGCCCCACTGAACTTCAGGCTATGGCTGCCACCTGGTCACTTCAGACTTCTTTTGCCAAATACCAGTAGGCAAGGAAGGATTCACTATCCTGCAGGGGTAATTGGCCCTGATCATCTGGAGGAGTTGGGGCTGAGGTTACCCCATGGGTACAGAGAAGAACATGTTTGATAACAAGCAGATCACAAGAGCATCACTTGTTACTCTTCTGCCCAATGTTGACAGCAGGTCATCCAGTGCAAAAGCCTTGGCCTTAGAAGAACATGCTGACCAGGGGTCACAGAAACAAGGGCCTGTGTCACCCATCAGGTAAGGCATCTCAACCAGCAGAGGTGCTGGCTAAAGATGAAGGGAAACTAGATGGGGAGTGGACACAGAAAACGATGAGATTCAGTTACAGCCCCAAGAGCACCTGTAAAAGTGGAGACTGAAGTTCATTTCACTAATATTGTCTTCTAAATTTCTCCTGGAAAAGACACCACCCAGGTCCTCACGAAGGATCCCAGAGGGAAAAATTGCAGATCCAAGCAAGACAAAGGATAGTTTGTAGTGGATGCTCGAGTGTGCCACCCAAATTCTCCTTCAGAATGGGAGCTCTCTCTGCTGTCAAGAGCGTGCCTGATGGAGGTTCATGCTTCATCCTCCTCTGGGAATTGCCTTCAGCCAAAGGCATCTGCCTTGTCCAAGGTTGTGTCGCGATCTGGGGCAGCCCTCAGCTGATGACAGGTCTATGCAGGGGTACAAAGGCCCCTCTCCGCAAGTTGGCCCCAGAGTTCCCCACGCTTTTGGCTGAGGTGGTTTTAACTGTGTTACAAGTTAACTTCTCCCTCTTTTCCATCCTGCCTTTCCTCACTTCTTCATAGTGTACTCCCAATAAACCACCTGCAAATCTGAGTGTGTTTCCAGGAAACCTAACTATCTATATTGGGTTTGTTCATTTCTTACAAAATTTTACAACAAAGGCACTGATTCACATTCTACTGGCCTTTTATCCTCTACCTTCTCCCTTTCAATTATACGCACAAAGGATGAATTCACCACGAGCTATCAGGCTCATTAATGCCTCCTCACCACGTAAACATATTTTCTCTTCTTCAAATGTTTGACTGTACTTTTTGCCTCCTAATATTTCAGGTAAGAACCAATAGATTTCCTTGTCTTTTTGAACATCGTTTTAGTTTCCTTGGCTGCTCAAGCAAATACCATGCAATGGCTTGGCTTAAGCATTTATTAGTTTGTGACTTTGAGTCTAAAAGATCAAGGCGATGCTTTCCCCCAGAAGAACTGTGGCGTTCTGGGGCTTGCTGCTGGCGACCCTTGGTCTTTAGCTTGTCACGTGGCAAGGAGCATGGTGGTGTCTACTGGTCTATCCTTCTCTTCCAGGTTCCATTGGCGCTCAGCTTCTGGCTGCTCCCTCTGTGGCTTTCTCTCCCTCTGACTGAATTTCATTCTCCTTATGAAGGACCCCAGTAATAGGATTAAGAGCCACCCTGACTGAGGTGGGACACACCCAACTGATGTACCATCATCAGAAGTTCCTACTTACAATAGGTTCACACCTACAGGAATGGATTAGGTGTAAGAACATGTTTTTCTGGGGTACATACAGCTCCAAACCACTGCAAACATGAATGATTAAGTAGTTATTTATTTGGCCCTATTGTGTAGCTCTTAAACAATTTGAATATTCTCTCCTGGAGAGACTAGAATTTATTTTACCTGCCTATACAACACCAGATGTTCATTATATTCTCTGTCTGTTTGGTGAGGGTTCTGTCTTGAGTGAGAGTTCTACTATTTGTGGCCTCTCCAATCTTAGACTTTAGAATTAGTTGGTTGAGGACTGTGGCTGGACAGCTCTCTACTTTCCATGATCCTTATCATTCTACTGCATAAATTCCGGCCTGGGACACTGGTGCCCGCAGAATCATTACCAGATTGAGCAAATTAAAATACAAAGCAAGCAGTGAAACTTAAATTTCTGATAAAAAATGAATAATATTTTATTATAAGTGGATCCCAAACATTGCACACTTGCTCATACAATATTTGGGACATACATATACTAAAAAGTTATCAATTGATTATTGAAATTGAAATTTGACTGGGTGTTTTGTATTTTATCTGGGAGCACTACATAAGAAATGGAAAGTACTATAGAGCATTCACCATGGTGTTTAAAGTACTGAATTTAGAGATAGCTTTAGTTTGAGTCCCAGCTCTGCCACTTATTAGCTATATATGACTACAATCTAGTTACTCAACTCTGAGTTTCTTTATTGGCAAAAGGGATATAGTGGGGCCTATCCTACTTTTCAGGGCCCTGATAAGAATAAAAATGATAGCAGTTTATATAACTGTAAGTTGACTTAGGATAAATACTTATAAGCTATATTTTGGCTTTAATAGGTATGTGCATTTTTAAGGATTTTATACATATTGCCTAACTGCCCTCCAAAAGGCTTGAGCTAATTTGTCACTAGTAGATGAGAACGTCTGCTTTTTCTCCAAAACCAATGCCAAATTATATTAGATAATTTGAGCAATTAGTCTGTTGTGTGATTTTTTTCCTAATTGGCAAGGATAGTTGATTAAAAAAAAACAAAAAACACAACAATATTCACAGTCTAAACTCCCAGTGGAGTGTCATCCCAAGTGAATAATGATTCTATTATCAGGGATAAAGAGCCCAGAATCCTTCACAGGATAGCTCAACTAGGTCTAGCACATTTTGTCCTCAGCAAATAATAGATTAATCTGTACTACCTCGTGTCCAGCAGAGTAACAAATGTCAAGGTTTAAATTGCCCCAGCCAAAATGCTTCTGCCCACCCACAAAGAAAAACTGATTCTTGGACTATTAGCTCATCAGAATCTTAAGTAAATGGATTTAAGACACCTCGTATGTTGGGAAGAAGGCCACACTGAAAGCCAGCTCTGCACCAACCAACTTGGTCCTTAGGAAGGTCACCTAAATTCTCTGGGATATTATTTAACAAGGCAGTCAGACTAGGTCATCTCTAAGCCCATCCACACTCTGAAAAACTCTCAATCCATAGTTTGAGTCTTTATTATTGTTATAAAAATACTAAGCGCTAACTCGTGTCCAGCTTTGGGTTGTGTTTCATTCATTTCAATGTTCTGTCAGAAGAGAGTATCAAAAGATTATTTCTAGGAGAGCAGCATTCACTCATCTCTTCATATATTATTTATTCTCCCCCAAATAATTTTCAATAAGTAATAATAAATAAATATGGGAAAATTAGAACAAAAAACAAGAGTCAAGATTAGGACATACAGAGGAAAAAAAAAAGTTTGGCTAAAGATAAATACAGCAGTAAAATTTCAACTTAGCTGGGAGCTTCCTGGCATGCAAGGCAAAAAAGGGCAATGCAATCAACCCCAAAAGATATATAACTCTTTAAAAATTTGACCAATGGAAATACAAGAAAAACTGTGTTTGGGTTTTATTCCTTTGTACTAAACTCTAAATGGACATTTACAGAGGTCTTTATTTAAGTTGCATCATTGTAATGACTTCAGTAGCCTTATTATTTATCCTTATATTATATCAAACATTTCAAGGTTTAGGACATACCCCAGACATCCCTAAATTCCCTGGACTACCCAAAATATAAATGTTGCACACAGCAACATCAAAGGCTTTTTCTACTTCATGTAGCCACAGTCTATGCCACATTTTAGAGTAGCTGCCTATACCTGTGATGGTCAGTCACCAGTCACATGTGCCTATGCAGCATTTGTGATGTGGTCAATTCAAATTGAGATGTGCTGTAAGTGTACACACCGGATTTCAAGGACTAAGTGAAAAGCAAGAAATAGTTCTCATTCTTAGGTTTTACATGGATGACATGTAGAAATGATAATATTTGGCTATACTGGGTTAAATAAAATATATTATTAAGATTCATTTCACCTGTTTCTTTTTTACTCTCTTAATATGGTCACTAGAAAATTTAAAATTAATTAAACTTGCATTAGTGGCTCACATTGTATTTCAATTGGACAGCACTAATCTATATACCGCTACTACTTATGATTGTAATAAAGTCATAGGTCTGTGAGCTGCAAGCCAAGTGTAGACAGTATATGGCTCAGTAACAACCTCAAGCCAAAATCTTCAAAGCCCAATATTGGAAAGCTAGTATGTGGCAATTGCATAAGCGGTTTTCCCGAAGCAGCTTTTCACATACTTTAAAGTTCTGGGTCTTCAGGTCTTGTTCAACAGCTACTCTTTTGTTATCATAATCAATGTTGTTTAGCAGTCAGAGAACTAAGTTGAAAGTCAGGCAGACTTGGGTTTCAGTCCTGTCTCTGCTGCCGGCTCATATCTCACTGCTCAGGATCTCACTTTACCCTTTGAACTAGATAATCCAAGATCTAATGTGTGTTAATTGTTTGCTGTGATCTCCCTAACAACTCTATGAGAAAGTCTTGGGGACTGAATCATACACACCCACATGTTCAAGTCTTAATCTGTGTTCCCGTGGGTGTGAGCCCATTTGTATACAGTACCTTTGAAGATGTTATTATTAGTTAGTAACTAATAATAGTTATTTAGATGAGGCCAAACTGAAATAGGGTTGGCCTTAATCCGTATGACTGGAGTGTTTATAAGGAAGAGGAAATTCAGATGCAGTCAATCAGAGAAAGCCACAGGAGGAGACCAAAGAGACAGAGCTCCACATTGTTTAAGCCATCTACTGTGTGCTATTTGTCATAGTAGCCTTGGCAAACTCAGACAGATAATGACAACTATATTTGCATTTTTCAAGTGAGCAAATGAGATACTGAGAGGTTAAGAAACTTTCCAAAGGTCACACAGCTAGGAAATGGAGGAGGCTAGTTTGAAATGGCTCATTTAGCTCCGGAATCCATGTACATAAGTTCCAGAGGCACCAAGGGCAGGGCAATGGAGCCGTGTGCCCTGAGTATAGGCAATTTAAGTGTATTTCCTTAAAAAATTTTAAAAGCATAATCTGCCTGCCTAAATGTCAGTCTGATTTTATTATCACCATGTGCTAGCAATTATAAGTAATGCCAGTGATAAAATACAAATTCCCCCCAAATTAATTTTTCCAATTAACAGCTGAATTTTAATAATGTGCATATAAACTTTGAATTAGCACTTATTTTTTACCCATTAGTAAAATGGAAGTTATATCAAAGAATTCCCAATTATGGTCCAGGTCTCTGACACATACAGGTCCAGCTACAATTGATTATTGCGAGAATAAGTTAACAATTCAGAATGGTTTGAGTCTGCTTCCGGTACAAGTGTAGTTTGTGTCTCCAACCCCTGCGGCAGTACACGTTTCTATGTTGAATCAATAGATGAAAAATAAACAGTGATAACCCACTGATGGTGAAGAAGAAGAAAAAACACTTGAACTACTTCAATTCTATCACTCTATGGAACCTCTTGGAATGTTTATTTCTCTTTATATTTTTAAGCAGTAAAACAGAAGGTGAACTGCAAGGTGAAATATTTTGTTTCTAAGTGCAAATTTTAGTTCATACATCAAATATATTCTTTCCATTTCTTGATAATTACTTAAAATAATGTTGTCCTATAGAAGAAAGAGGAATCAAAAAAGATCTCAATTATGCCAGATTTGCCAATGAACTCTCGGCGTTTCCAAGGATAATCACCCTCCCCAAGTGACCTACCTAATCTAAGATGCCATGATTTTTTTTTATTGTATCAACTCTCATCCTTCATATTTTTTAACAAAGGCAGCTCAGAGTGTATGAAATATTTTATAAAATAGAACTGGAATTAATAAACAAAATTAGTTTATGCCAGGTCCCCCAAACATTTTTAAAAAAATTTTTTCCTGATGCTCCACTGGACCTTCTCAAATGTGTTTCTCAGAGATGTGGTCAGAGACCCTGATTCACAATATAAAGTTAATAGTTCTTTGTAACCCTGAGCCCAAAAGTCCTCTCCAGCTCATTTCATCCAAATATACTCCTGCGGTTTCCCCAAATGCACCATGACATTCTGCGTATCTGTTTCTCCCTCAACCTGGAGAGCCTTCTCCCCCCATTCTCCCTCTCTGACTCACACCTTGTCTGCTAGAAAAACCAAGGCTCATCTATTAGGATTCCACTCATATGTTGGCATGCCCTGAGAAAACCCTCTGAAAGCCATGGGCAAAGTTAATGTTTATTTCTTTAGTGAAAACTAACTATAAGTTTCTAATTGCTTCTGATCAGAGGCCCGTTGCTTCCCTTAGCAGTGAGCTGCTTGAGTTCAGGAATAACGTCCTCTACACTTTTGTATCTAAGACACCCGGAGAAAGTCTGTCCCTTAGTAAGACCTCAATAAATATTTGGCTAATAAATGCATGAATGAAGTCCAATATTTTCTGACTGTTTAGGTCAATGCCCCTATGGACGAACATAATGACAATTAAAACAATAAGGAAAATTATCTAAGCCTGGGTTTCCTAGAAAAGTTTAGTGGCTAAACTTTTGAGAGTACAATGACAAGGCACAAAAGAGAAAGGAACAAAAGGGAAGACAGGGAAGGAGGGGGGAAAAGACAAGGTCTGCACAGTGCTAAACTGGTCTGAGTTTCAGATGAAAATATAGGGGATTCCTGAAAAAAAATACACCCAGTGTAAATGATGGCCTATAGGTAATAGCACAATCTTAATATTCTTATATCAATTGTAGCAAAGGTACCATACTATTGCAAAGTTTCAACAATAGGGGGATATATGGGGATGCTGTATTTTTTAAATGATTTTTCTATAAACCCACAACATCTATAATTTTTAAAAGAAAAACAAAGAAGGAATATAATGATAGAGCTAGAATATCACCATTTTCTCAACACTTAATGAGCTGTTGGATCTAGCCATTGAGCATCAACAGCTGCTAATATCAACAAAAGCAAATAACATCCACCTATGAAGTGTTTGTGCCAAAAAGAAATTGAGTCTGAATTTAATTAAGTCTCTTCCTACAACTACCAATTAACAGGAAGTAGAGGATAGAGAAACATGCTCAACTTCAAGGAATATGTTAAACCACCCCATGGGGGTGCAATCAGCAAAATCTAGGCTGTGGGAAACTTTACGTAATAATTCAGTTTCTTCAATAAGTAAATTGCAAGGGAAAGAGAAAGAGAGAGAGAGACAAAGAGAAGAACCTATAGAAGATTAAATAAACTTAAACAACATATCAACCTATATATATATATATATATATAGGGGTTTTTGTTCATGGGGAATGTCCCTGGATAAGCTGAATAGGACCACTGTGTTTCACTTGGACAGAAGAAGGATGAGAAATTTATCTGCCAGTTCTTTCTTGTCAACTATCCCCTTTCTTGTCTCCTCTCTCTCACTCATTCAAGTTTGCCCCCAAAGCTGGGTCAACTACACTCTTGTTGATGGCTGTGTTACCTGACTTTCCAGGTAGCCTCTTGGGAAGCTGGAGCCTCCTGGGTCTGGTGGCGTCAGACCTAGGCTGTGGCAGTGCTGTGGTTCTCATGACAGAAGGCTCCCGGCAGACTGTGCTGAAGCCAGACTCCTCTGGTTACCAGAGGAGGCAACAGCACGACATAGGTGACAAAGGCTGCTATCAGGCTTGGCTACTATAGGAAGGGCAGGAGCCTAAGTTGGGCCACTCTGGCCCAGAAAAGGGCACATGGCCAAGACCTGTGGGTATGGAAAGGCCACATAGCTTACTAGACGTACTTTTAAACTGGATCCACTAAAAAATAATTAATAGCAAAATAGGAGCTGAAATGTGTTAAGCATTTACATTGGGCCAGACCCAGTGTTGGGCCCAGTGGCCTTGATGGTGAGCAAAGAAAAACACAAAACACAGCCCTGCTTCATAGAGTTTAAATGGTCTAGTGGGGAAAACAGACCTTAATTGAATAATCACCAAATTAATGAAAACTGACAAATATGAAAGGCATACCAAGAAAAGATGTTGTCATCTTCTCAGAGCCTGTGATAGGGGTTGTTGACCAAATCAAGGGGTCAAAGCAAGACTCTCTGAGGATGTGAAAATGAAGTAGAGGTATTGAGGGTGAGAAGGAATTAATGGTGAGGAAAGGAGATGTAGAACAGACAGGCAAAGAGATAACAGTGTGCAGAGGCCAGTTGGCAGTGCGGTGCCTAAAGCGTCTGGTAAAAGATAATGCCTGGGGAAGGTAAAGATGGAGAGACAGACAGAGTCTGGGTCAGGGAGCCCCAAAGTCCACAGAGGGGTTTTGTCCTAATCCTAAAAGCTGCAGGAAGCTACCAGAGGGGGTTAGCAGATTTGGGGGGCATTAAATTGTTGTCCAGATTTATTTTTGCCAAAAGATGATGCCGATGGTGGAGAAGAGAATAAACAAAAGAGAGAAAGCATTCAGAAAGACCAACTAAGAAATTATTACAGCTTAGACTGCGGAAGCGACAGTGAGTGGAAAGGAAGAGTTGGGAGATGGTTGAGCATGGTTAGGCATCTTACAGTAGCAGATGGAGCGAAGCTGGAGAAGGACTGTGGGTGACCATGAAAACAACCCTAGTTTCACCCCTGGCCTCATGAGACCCGAAAAGTGTGGCTTACGCCCAGGCTTGTACTACTTATCTCCTGAGTACATCGCTGCACACTTTCCTAGATCATGTTCCTTTTTATATCCTCTCCTGAAGCCTAGTGAAGCACTTCTTCCCATCAGCCAGGGTTGCACCATCCAAAAGAGCCAAGTGGCATATACAAGCAGAAGGATTATTCTCTCACTCCCTCTTCTGAAATATTTAGTAACATATTAAGACAAGTGCCTGCATGGATTTCTGGGATTACATATCTTTAAAAAAAAAACTTTTTAAAAAGCTCAGCATATTCCTCATCAGCAACAGGATCTTCATTTTCTGGCTTGGATTGGAGAGAGTCATCTTTCTTATCCAGGAACTTCTCCCTGTTCTACCAAGCACAGCAGCTGGAGGCAAAAGAGCCAAGCCATTTACATTTTGCGTTGAGTGCAGGCAAGCCTCTTGCCTTCTCTGCTTCTGTGTTCTTGTGTTTACAAAGTGTGCCCTGCCTTACTTACCAGTTTGTTTGATAAGCCACAGAGGTTTGGTTTTGTTTTAAAATAAACTGGAAATCACTTATCAAAAGGACCATTATTATTACCACAATAGGAATTAATAATAGTATTATTAGTGTGGTGTGATGCAGTGTATCTTAGGATTTTTTACCACAATAGAAAATATGACACTGTTATTTAGTGTAGTAATGCTAATAGATGAGGAAAAAGTCATTAACTTTTCTGTATAAAACATAACTATGATAAGAAAAGATAAAATATCAAGTAATATGGAAGTGATTAAATATTAAACTTCTGTGAAATGTCCAAATAAAATGCCATGAAAATTCTAACAGACAAATGAACTTGCTTCTGTGAGGATAACCATTAGTAATGTCTCTTAAAAAAAACGGTTAGATATTTGTTTGAAAAGGATGATACCTCCTGTGGTTCCATTTTTTCGAATTCTTAACATTTTTGCACAGGAAAGAACTCTAAAATAGGAAGCAGAAGAACTAAATTCCTCAGTTATCTAGTGTGTGTGGTCTTAGGTATCACTTAAAAGCTGTATTTGAGTTTTCCATCTACAAACCAAAGACATGAGCTGATAGTATAAATGAGATCACATAACTCTAAAATTCTAGGATTTTCTCTTTGAGTTATTTCCTTAAAACCAAGTTAAGACACATTCCACAATTGATTTGAACTGTTTTCCTTAGGAGCTGCATGTTTTCCTGATATATAATATCATTCAAATTATCATTGAAAGTCAAGAAAATAAAATAATGTTATAAAAGAATACAAGCATTAGATAATGTGGGTGGGGATGTGGTATTGTTTATATCACTGCCTCCTTGGAGATGTTTGGCACATATTAACTGCTCAGTCGATACATAATGAATTCAAAGAAGGACCCTTGCTAAACACAAGGGTTTGTTTTGATGATTTTCCCTTGATTTGTTTTGATGATTTTCTCCCTTATTTTATTTGTTTTGTTTTTGCTTTTGAACAGGAAATTTTTTGCTTAAATTTTTCAATACTAAAGTTGGGTGACATATAAAAATTCAGGGGATTCCCAGATGAGCAAAATCCCTGGAAACTGTCTTTCTTTGGTTCATAGCAGCTTCACCCTAAACCTTCATTAAAGCTCACAGAGCTGTCTTCTCAGGCTATGCCCTTGAAGCAGTCATTCATTTGACCATTCATGCCTTCGGTAAACATTTACTAGGCGTTTACCTAGTAAATGTGCTCCATGCAGAGATACAATAGTAAGCAAAACTAACAAGGGTCCAGTTTTCAAGGATCTTATATTTTAAAGGAGAAAGACAGAGGGGAACCACCTATGTAAATATGTGACAAAGGCATTTTTCAGATAGTAGTAAGTGTTACGAAGAACAAATGTAATATCATTGGGAGGAAGGGGGTGAGGAACATCAGGGAGAGGAAGCGCTTCAGATTGGGTAGCTCTCCACCTGCAACATTTTAAGGGAAATCAAATGAAGGCAGGGAAAGGAAGATCTGGGGACCCAGAAACCAGCAAGAGGCCAGGGCAAATACAAAAGCCCTAACATCTGGAAGAACTGGGCAGGCTGAAGGAAAGAGAATGGCCAGAGTGAGCTGAGATGTCGGAAAGATCAGAGGACAGTATTCAAACCTCGGCTGGTTGCTTATTAGATATGTGGACTCAAAACATCTAATTTGCCCTCTTTGAACCCAGTATATCTCTATAAATTAGAGGCGACAATGCCTGGCCTCACAGGATTGCCATGAGGATTGCATGGAGGCTCAGCCATGCCTCGTTTGGTTTATTTCCCTGTATTCACCTTGTCCCAAATACACTGTGTTCTTGCAGTCCCTCTAATGCACCAAGACTGTGCCCCACCGCTGTTCACTCTGTTCAAAATGCCCTCCACTTCCTTCCTCTCTTAACTCATTTTTTTTTTACAATTTAATTATTTATTAGACTAATCCTTACATTTAAAAATATCAATCAAATAGAATACCCTCTTGACAATAAATTTGAATATTATTTTTCAATTTTGTATTACATGTCTGTTTCCCTTCTTTTTTTTTTTTTTAATTGTTGGTAAAACTCTTAACTCATTTTTACTTTTTGACCAAGACCTTGCTCAAGCAATACTTTGGTGGAAACTTCCATGATGCTTTCAGAGTGATGCCTGAGCCCCTCCTCTGTTGTCCAGTTACACCCTGAGAACCACTGATCTGTATTCCCCATTTTACTGGTTTTCTTACCCTCTCTACTGTACACTCCTGGAAACAAAATCATATTTGCATGCCAGATTCCAACATCGTCTGGGTCAGGAAGGTGCTTAATGAATATTTATTGGGTAATCCCCGTGTCAGCTGGGGTCCCCTTGATGCTGAAGATCCAAATATACCTGTATCCTATGTGAAATTCAAATTTCTAGTGTTAGTCAAGATAGACTGGATTGTTCCATAATAGTGAACATCTCAGAATCTCAATGGCTTATCACAAATAAGAATTATTTCTCACCCATGCAACAGGTTCATCCTGGGTTGGCAGAGGGACCTGCTCATTGTAGTTCTCGGGGATTCAAGAGGACAGAGACTCCTTCTTGGCATCTGATACCCTAACCATTACCACAGAGGCAGGAGAACGTGGAGAATGGCACATTGGCTCCTAAAGCTCTGGCCTGAAAGTGGCACATGCTGCTCCGATTGCATTGGTCTTAGCAAGTCACGTGGATGTGCCAAATTTGAAAGAAGAAGGAGAGCTAGATCTTTCTGTGTCCCCAGAAAAAAAGCTTGTGAACAGACATGATGAAGGCACCCTCCCCCCTCCCTCTAGTAACTCCTAGAGGCTTATAACCCTGGGGTCCCTCTGACCCTTAGCCCTAGAATCCACATGTGTTATTTCTGCTATATGTAATATAAGTTTAGAAACAGAACATCAGGCTCTGATGTGTTGTGTGAGTTTGGGGGAACTCTAATGAAGAGCTGGTGTCATCTGCTGAGAGTCCCTTTCGCCTCCAATTATGTCTGTCTTTACCCTGGTCCTGCCAAACTGCCCTGTGAGCCCCCAATTTTTCTCCCTGACACAGAGCTCGCTCAAGTCTCTAACCCCCTAATTCATATACCCAAATGCTTGAGGTACCCAGTAATAGAAGAGCCTCTTTTGGCCAGGACCCTTCTACGTCAGAAGGCCCTGCTGATTATAAATAGTTTGTTGGTTTGTTTTCTTACATTTGAACAGTGGAATAAATGAACGAATGAGTGTAGAACACATAGCTAAAAGAATATGCATGAACTTTGTGTACTTTAAAGCACTCAACCAACCCTGGTTTTTATCTGGACATTGGGCATAATTGCTTTCTAAGGAGATGCTCTCAGCCGTGGAATGCAGAGGACTGATTCAGTGATTTAGTGACTGATCAGCAAGGCGGCTAAGCAAACAAATGCTCTGGACCCTAATGAATGAAGTTCAAAAGGCTGTGTGCAGTCCCAGTTTTAATTTGCAGTTTGTCCAAACTCTGTCAGCTTTTTCCTCTCGCATGTCTGAAAGAATTTGGCTAGAGGACTCACCTCCAGGTGCTAGCTCCACTCCCTGCAAGACACATTTTCTTCTTTCCAGTAAAGGGCTCAGTTTCCAATTTGGCTAGAATTGCCATGAGAACATCCCCCTTAAATATGTTTTAAAACCTAACTGGGATGGAAAAAAGGCCTGCACACTCACAACAGCTCACGCATGCATGAGCGTGTGCACACAGACCTCAACCACCACTTCTAAAATGTCACCAGGGCTTCAAGTCCTGAACTCATCAGTGCCATCCACTGGGTGTTCCGTCTGTGAACTGATTTGCCTGGTGCTCTGCTACCTCGGCAGTTACACTGCCCTCGAGTTAAGATTCTGGGCCGTGTATGTATAGGAGCTCCATTACCTCCATCTAGAAGAAAATCTAGTCTTCACCAATAGATAACTCAGTGATATCGGTCAAGTCACATAATCTTTCTGAAACTCCGTTTCTGCAACTCTAATAATCAACAGCATCAGGGCCATGAGACACAAGATCTTACATTCAACCACACCTTTGTGGGTGCCTTGCTCACTGAATTCTCTCTCCCTCCCTCTCTCACACACACAGAAACACACAGACACACACATATACAAGCCTATAAACTAGTACTATTATGCTAATTTTACAGATAAGAAAGTTAATGCACAGAAGAGATGTTAAGTACCTTGCTTAAGGCTTCAATTAGCCAAGGGTGAAACCAGGACTGTCTGATTCCAGAGCTGGAGCTCTTAATTATTTAAAAAAAAAAAAAAGCAAGTTAAAAGAAGGTAATATTACCAAGAGTCAAAGTTTGTGAGTGTGTTAAATGAAAAGAGATTTATGAAAAGCTGGTCAAATGCAAAAAGGAATTCCTCAATAATCTTGTAAACTCTGGAAGACAGGAAACACGTTGCATTACCTGAGTGTCTCCTTGCACAAAGTAGGTTTTCAATGAATGTTTGATGCATGTAGCAAACACCAGTTCAGGTGATCTCCTGACCATACCCCAAGAATGGCATCTGTACCATAGGACCCTGCCTACCTGAACAAATATGGTAGCAGCACAAGGCTGGCCAATCTGTTTCTCTCTTCTGGAACAGGAAACCTGAATGGAAGGTCCCAGAGATGGAGAACCCTTGGATCTGAGTTATAATCATGACTGTGTCCTAGAAGGAAGATCAGTAACTCCTGCTGCTGAAGTGAGATGCTCTGGCTTTTATCCTTCCCCAGGCTTCATTGCTCTTCTCTTCCTTTCACTCAGTGAGCTGCCTCAGATTCCTCACCACAAAATCCCACCCTCCCCACTTTTGCTGGCTTAAACTAGCTGGAGTCTGTTTCTGTAGTGTGCAACCAAAAGAAACTTAGCAATGAAATTAATCTGTATGATTAGGGGAAGGATATGAATAGCTGTGAGAAGCCTAGGGGGTACAAACATACCTGTAAAAGGGGGGAAGAAAGGAGAGAAGAAAAATAATCAGCCCAACTCAGTGGCCCTCAACCTTTAGTGAACATAAGAACCCTCTCAGGCCAGTGTCAGCTAACTAGAGCCAGCAGGTTTCTGTAAATAGAATTGTATTGAAACACAGCCGTACCCTTTCATGTACCATTACAAGCTGTCTGTGGCACTTTCGTGCTACAAGGGCAGAGTTGTATAGTTCTGACAGAGACTCTGTGGCCAGCAAAGCTTAAAATATTTGTTATCTGGTCCTTTACAGAAACTTTACTGATCCCTGATCTAAGGCTTTGTAAAAAAAAAAAAATGCAGCTTCCTGTCCCTAATAGTCGCGGTGATTCCGATTCTGAAGGTCTGGGCTGGCACTCTGGATTTTGCCTTTCTAACAAGCATCCATCCGGTGTGGTCTGCAGAGCACAGTGGTCCAGAAGCAAAAATCAAACATTTTACCATGGCATCAAGGCTCTTCATGACCTGGACCCTGTCATCCTCTTCCACCTGCCTTGTCACCCACTGCTGCTCAGTTTCTACTCACTGGACTTTGACCATGTTGCTGCCTCTACTTGGAAATCTACCTCCACTTTTCTCCAACTGGCTAAATCTTCCTGACCCTCCAGTCTTGACTCAGGAGTCACCTACTCTTGGAATCCTTGCCTGACCACCCTCAAATCCCTCCTAGAGCTCCTTGTCACCTCCATCAGCCATCACCTCCAGGTGCTAGCTCCACTCCCTGCAAGTCACTTCCTGTCATCTGGTAACTTGTTTCTTTCCCAGCTGTTAATTTTCTCCCCAAATATAGACACATCTTTCCCTTAATTCCCCCAAAGAACAGTTAAGACAAAACTATGAGGGCTAACAAAACTGCCCTGAAGCTGTATTATTATAGAAGAGAGTTGAAAATAAAGAAATTAAGCATTGACTCTAAGACCTAACCCACAGCCCGGCCTAAAACAGGAGCCCACGGCTTCTTGAATGGGTAAATGAACGAATACCATCTCTCCTTGAATCCATGGGCACTTACTTCTCAACAGCGCAGCAGTGTTGCTTAGGCCAAGCTTGCCTTTATCAAGCCTTGGTCTTCAAACCTGTTTTTCCCCAGTGGGAGGAGGAAACCATTTCCTTCCCCAGCCAGACGAGAATAATCTTGCCGAGGTTCAACTCTACATTATTACACAGATGCACCTCACCCTCCTGAAGCCAGAAGCTGGATTTACCTCTGCAGAAACATAAGTCCTTTCGAAGTGTTTTTCTTAATAAAAGCAAGTAAGCGATCAAGAAAGAAGGGAGCAGCCTTCCCCAAAAGATGAAGTCCAGTGAGAATAGCACTCTGGCCCACGATAGCATGAATGCTGACCTGTGCCAGGGACTTCACAAACAGCTAGTCCCTCTTAGCTACCTTTTGGAATGTGTATGATTCTTCCCAGTTTGCAGATGAAGACCCTGAGGTTAAGTTACACGGCCCAAGTAACAGAGCTACCAGGGAGATGGTCAGGAGTTGAAGCCATATCCAACTTCTGGGCTGTGTTCATCCTATTCTGATCAATTTCCCATAGATTCCAACTACAACAGCTCAATTACCTACAGATTTCAGTGCTGGCTCCACCAGAGCTGGTGTTAGGAAAGTGGGAAATTGTCTCTGTACCTCAGTTACGTCATCTATAAAATGAGGGGGTTGGAATCTCTAAGATCTCTTCCAGCTGTAAGTCAGTGGCTTAATTATCACCACAATGTACGGTATTTCTTTGAATGTAAGATACTCCATTATTTTATACGTCACTGAGAAAGAAAAAATACTGCTAATTAAACTATAAAGCAATGTTGTGGATCACTTAGAATTTTAATTTTACACTTATTGAAAGAGATTTTTAGGCAGTCAAATATAGATTTTATCACACATCACAATTGGATATATATAAAAAGGAAAGCATAAATGATATAAATTGAGAAATATATTCCTGAAACTTTCAAAGTGGTACACTTCTGAATAACTTTTCAACTCACAGTCATTGACATCTATATTTTCTAGAAGATATCATCTTTTCCATCAGGAGCATTGCTGTTGCATTATTTTATTTCTTAAAAGAGTGCTTCATTATTGTCTCCTGGATTTGCTTCCAGGCTGCTACCAGCCATTCTTCAAGTTTTGATTCTGACACTTTCTGGATCTTACCAGATGATATAAATAGAGACTTTTCTAGACCACCAAAAACCAGGGCTCACATTTCTTCCTCATGTGGTTCTTAAATAGTTTGTTAATTGAAAGATCAAGAAAATGAAATTATCTGGTGACTCCACCAGGCAAAACAGTCAAGTTCAGGCACTGTAGGCAGTGATGCTACATCACCCCTCCCTCCTAGCCAACAGGGTTTGAAAGACACTGTCAAGTGTAAGACCTTGAAGTATTGGTTTTCCAGTTAAACTAATATGGGTCCAAGGATCAATAAAATGTGTAGATATGGAAAGTTAGTTATAGTTCCCAAATTTCTTTCCTATCCACTGTGATCCCATGGGATCAGCTTAAAAATTTTATAAGGCTGAATGTGCAGTCATTGAGTTCCTTATTTGACAGATAAGGAAACCAAGGACCAGAGAAATTGAAACTTTTTCCTGGAATCACACAACTTGAGACCATGGCTTCTGAAAGGTCAGGAAAGAACGGGCCAGTTCTATTTTTAGAGACCTACAGTATATTGAAAAGATATAGTTACAAAAAAACAGTATATCTGTTGAATGTTTACATTTAAGAAAAGAGGCCCTTTCACCCAAAGGGCATAACACAATCTAAGTGTACAATTCACAGGAAAACTGAAGGATTCATTAGAAGCAAAATAAATAAACACTCTGAACTGATGTACCACAGACAATGAAGTACAATGCTGGGGATGTGAGGTTAGAATTGTTTCTTCTCTTTGTGCTGTTAGGGTATTTCTGTGATCAGATGCATAAATAACCTCATGGGGACAACATATCAAAGGGTAAATTTGTGGTCCTTTGAAAAATTGAGGCCCCAGGACCAATGGCCCTCCTTCCAAGTTGGGCCCCTTCCTCAGGGCCACTCTGCTCTCCAGCACGTCTCAGCACGAGGTCTTCCAGGGTAGCTGGGGTTGCGCATTTGGCTCTGGGCAGAAAGAGCCCTTATAACCAGAGCTGCCTCGGAGCCATCAGCCTGAGCAGGAAGTGAAGTCAAACAAGGTCTTGTTTGTGATGAGTTCCTTCCGGGTTCCGTTGCCACAGGGTCTGTTCAACTTATTGGCAACCCTCCTCGGATTTGTAAGGAGCGCACTTGACAAGGATAATAAATCAACCTGACTAACAGTGTACAGGGTTGTTAAAGAGCAGCCACAGCTTAAATGAAGACAAAAGGGCACCGGATGTCCCTGTGGTCCTCATGCCATCTACTGTCTATTTAGTCTCCCCTCCCTGCTCTTTCCTTTCCTTGCCAGACTCCACTCAGCCTCCATTCCTCTTTTATATTGCCTGGCTTGTGTCTTTTTTCCTGCGGTTGCTGATACTGGATTCCATTCCTTCGTCAGCCAGATGAATTGCTGTGAGAGCTTGATGAGGCCTCGGTTTCCTCATCTGGACTAGGGAGGTGATAATGAAATCTATTTTTCAGGGTCCTTGTGCAGATTAAATAAAAATGTGGGCATGCCAAGTTTGGCATTAAGTGATGAATAAATGCAGGTTCCCATCTTTCCTTCTAGTCTTCCTTCTTCTTTCCCTTTTACATTTTGTCCTTTTCAAGACCTACCTCATTTTTCCTCCCTCCCTCTCTTCCTCCCTCCCTCCCTCCCTCCCTCTCTTCCTTCCTTTTTCCCTTCCTCCCTCCCCTGCTCCCTTCTTCCTTCTTTACTTCCCTCCCTCCTTTCCTGCCCCCTCTTGTGCTTTATCTTCTCCTCACTCTCTCCCTTTACCACCTGAAGTCATCACAGGTACAGGAGATTTGAGAGTGATCTGGATGTCTGGCAAGGTTGGCAAAATTTTAAGACTGAAACACAAGAATAGCAATTTAAGTGACAAAACTCTAAAGATGTCTGTTGCTTGTTCTTGCATCAAGACTGTCTTTCTCTTCCCTTCTTGGCTGGTGAGGGACACACAGTGAAACAGGAGACAGAGGAGGCCGGAAGAGCAGAAAGGGTTACCTCCTATCTGAAACCTCCCACTTTGCAGCTTTGATTTATTGTCACTGCATGGAAACAGGCATGGCTAACTATGATACTTGGAAAGTTTCAAATATTTGAGGCCTTTAAGTCAATTCTAGGTGACACATTTGATCCTGACTGAACTCTAAGCAAATCTACAGGGTTTCGTTTGTTTGTTTATAGCCCCCTTTAGTCATTGCTGGGAATCGATCTCTTCTCTCTGCCTGAATCTGAATTGTACCCTGAGATGTAGTTCCTCTTATCACAAAGGACAAGGGGGTATTGAGAGGGGAGAGCAGACCAGTCCTGTCAGCCCTGTTCCTCACATCTCCAGCCTCCCTTGCAGTTTTAGATGGTCTAGTAGCCCAGTTCCGGCCAGTGGGCTCTAAGTAGTCTGGTAAAGAAGTGGCAGGCAAAGCTGATGGGTGTGGCTTTTCCTTCAAGGTTTTCTTCCTGACTTGAATGCACATGTACTATCTGGACGCATGAGGACCAGGGCATTTTCCATCCCAGCACCTTTGAGATTCTGACTTAATGATTGTAACCACCTACCTTGAGGAAAGCAAGCCCCTAACTACTTAAATTAGTTTTTTAGTGTATATGGGCTGAATTTTAAATGAAATGACATGTTGAAATCCTAACCCTCAGTACCTGTGAATGTAACCTTATTTGGAAATAGGGCCATTGCCGATGGATTAGCTAAGAAAAGGCCATACTGGAGTAAGGGGGCCCTTAATTCCCTAGGACTGGTGTCCTTATAAGAAGGTGAGAAGAGACACAGACACACAAGGAGAAAGCATGTGAAGAGGAAGAAGACAGAGATTGGAGTGATGCATCTACAAGCCAAGAAAGGCCAAGGATTGCTGGCAAACTCCAGAAGCTAGAACGGGCAACACCCACCCGTACGTATTCCAGACGGTGCATGGCCCTGCTGACCCCTGGATTATGGACTTCTAGTCCCCAGACTTGTGCAGCAAAACACCGCTGTTGCTCTAAGCTGCCCGTTTCCAAGCCCTAGGAAGCTAAGATGGTCAGATATACTGCACCTTGTAGCCAAATGTATTCCTAACCAAAATCTCCTGGTCTTAGTATTTAAGTCCCAACTCTTCCCCAGTCCAGCTGTGAGAGGGGCGTTCCATTGCTCCTCTGAGCCGGTGTTTCCCAATCAGACAGAATACATGCAAAGCAGCTTCCTGAGGTTTTTATGAGGATAAAATCAGATAATGCAGTTAAAATACTAGCACTAAGCCTGATAGACAGTAGGTGTTCAAAATATCTGTTCCATTTTCTTTGGGAGGGATCATGGAATAAAGTGCTTCATTTGGAATCCAAAGAAGCATTTCCAGCGACGTAGGCTGCATTTTCCTTACTTTGAGGTTTGCTCTGCTCCAGCTCATGAAAGGGGTACCTTTTTTCTCCTAGTCTGCTTGTCTCTGCTTCCACGCCTTGCCTTCATGAGGGTCATAAATTAGGTAGTTACTAAGGCTGGGTCATTTTGCACTCATTCATTCGAAAACTTTTTGCTGAGTTCCTGCTGTATGCCAACCACTGGGACAAAAGTGGAAATAGGGCAAAATGGTCCGTGTCCTCAAAGAGCTTACATTCTCATCAGAGGAAGCAGAAACCAAGTAAACAAATAAATGAGATCACTGCAGAGAGTAAGGTATGCTAGAAAGGAAAGAAACAGATGCTTTTGGGCTGAAATATTCTGGGAGCAGTTACCAAGTAGGATGGTCAAGTAACAAGTGGATGGTCAAGAAAGTAACAAGAGGGATGGTTAAGAAAGACTCTTCTGAGAAGATGGCTTCAGAGCTGAGACTGGAAAGAGGCAGCCAAGCAATGATGCGGAAAAGCAGCTCACTCAGAGGCCCCAGCCAGCGCTGACGAAGAGCAGCTTGTCCTCTTTTCCTTTGCTTCTCAGCTAATATTTGAGCTTCAGTTCCTATTCATCTTTCAAAGACAGCACAAATGTCTTCTCCTGGTATCTCCACAGTATGCATCTGTGTGCCCATTAATTACATAATTGATTAATTATTAGAAGTGTGAAATATTCCTAAGTACATCAGGAAGCTAGCAAAAGGTTTTAAACAGCGGAGTGACATCTCATTTACATGCAGCCACCTGCCCCAAGTCATTCATGACTTCATTAAAATAAAAATCATCACTGCATGAATGTAGGCCATTCTCCATCAGAATATACCATGCAGAACTGGGTGGGAAAGAGTGTGGTCTGTGATGTGAACTGTAGTCTATGCTCGGTGGCAAGGCCCCAGGATGTGTATATCCATTGCGGGTGTAATACCACACGGATGGGGAATGGATGTGTGGGGTGTTTTTC
>JAQZBX010025914.1:0-29249 GCA_029593785.1 Cabassous unicinctus | reverse complement strand
AAAAAAAAAAAAAAAGAGAGACGTCGTCCTTGTCCTAATCCTTTATCTGCCTGCCCTAATTCAGTATAAGTAAACATATAGGTTGAGATTTCTGTTCAAACCCATTTTCAGAGCAAAGTTTAGCTATCCTCGAGGGTGGAATGTACCCTGTGATGATCTTTGCAAAAATTCCTTCATAGCTGTGGCCACACATTATCCCGAATTTCCTTTGTGTGTATTGACTGGCATGGCTGTGTAATCCATGCTTGAAAGATCCAACTTGGCTGCACTGAGTGCTTACTTTCCTAGTAATTAATCCAGCAATTTCCTTAAGTCCTTTCCATCCCTATTCGACATACAGTATTTTAAAAGGCTCTTAATAGTGGGGAACTGATGTTAATATTATTTTTTAAAGCTATATTTCCTATAATTTTCAGTATTTGCCATGTGGAAACAATACTCCTATCCAGCTCAACTATTAAATTATAAAATGAATTTTTCCATGCTGAAAGGTTGATTCAGATGGTAGAGCATTCCCTATTGCACAGTATATATGAATGGGGCCGAAATCACATTATCTAGAAAATAAGAAAAGTCATATATTTCAAAAGGGCAAGTTCACATTTATTAAGGTTATATCAACAGTTAAGTAAGACATTCTAATCTGCCTTCATGTAAAAAGCAAATAAAGTTACAGACTGAGTCTTGTTTTGGAAAGAGGCTGGACTTAAGAGAGGCAGCATGGGAGAGAGACCAGACCATGAGTTTGGGGTCACAGAGACCTGGGGTGGCCTCTTTGCCAGGGTGCCTCAATTCCCAAGTTCCTTAACATTTCTAAACCCAGTTCCCTAGCCTATAAAACAAGCATGCTACTATCTACCTCCCAGGGTGGAAAACAGCACAGAGCCTTATATGTGAAAATACCTCGAGGGTCACCAACTTTTTCAGTAAAAGACCAGGTAGTGAATATTTTAGGCTTTGCGGGTCCTGCAGCCTCTGTCCCAGTTACTCAATCCTGCTGATAGAGTGAGAAAGCAGACACGGGTGATATGCAAATGATGGACGTGGCTGTGTGCCAATAAACTTCACTTACGGACACTGAAACTTAAATTTCCTATCACTTTCATGTGTCACAAAATGTTATTCTTCTTTGATTTTTTTTCCTAATCATTTTTAAATGTGAAAACCTCTTTGGCTTATGGACCATACAAAAACAGGAAGCAGGCAGGGTTTGGTCCATGGGCTGTAGTTTGCAGACCCATTGTAATAAACATTTATTGATCACTAAATGCTTTAAATGTATTAACCTAGTTGACCCTCGCTGCAGCCCTATGAAGTATCATCTCCCTCTTACAGACGAGGAGACCAAGGCTCAGCGAGATCAAGCAACTTGCCTATGGTTGCACAGTTAGTAACTCAGGCAGGACTGGGATTCAAACCTTTTGTTTCCGGAGTCTATATCTAGACCCGCTTAGTAGTATTGCCTCTCACATAGAATGTTTTTCACATGTTGCTTATAAAAGCAATGCTGTTTATAAAAATAAGTCACAAAATGCTTATTTTGCCGTTGGGTAGTGGTCAAAACAAGCAAAGGTTGGAAACTCATCATCTGACTGACATGAGGCCACCTCCGAGTAATAACTGTTTGCAACTCAAAGAACTGCTGCATTTGGTAAATTTCAAGTCAGCTAAAACCAATTATATAAGAGAACCAAAAGAAGAAAATCAACTTTTAAAAAATGTTTATTTTCAAAGAGAAAGAAATATAAATTACTTCCGGGCAATAAATAAATCACTGATCCACCATAATAAGTTAGGGACATTTTTAAAAATTCCATAAAGATCATTTTGGCCTGAGGGAAAATTGAAGGGAGTCTTCCTTTTAGCATATGGAAAACAGGTTTCACCTGAGCAGGTGTATGGGCCTGATCTATTATTCATGACTAATCTGTGATATCGTATGCATGAGACTAGGGTGCCTTGGTACTGAGAGAAGGGCCTGGTATCCAGGAGACTAAGGCTGCCTCTATAAATGGCACCAAAAAAAGAAAAATGAAGACTTGACCACAGCAGCCAGATCATGTAGCAGAATTCCATTCCTGGCTCTGTTCTTTTATTAGCTGTGTGACCTTGGGCTAGGTATTCAACTTCTCTGAACCCCTATAAAGTAGCATAAAAGTACCTCATCTGCCCTCTGCTTGGGCACACTATAAAAGAGTTTGGGGGGCATGGATGTGGCTCACATGGCTGGGCATCTGATTCCCATATGTGGAGGGACCTGGGTTTGATCCCTGGGACCTCCCAGTAAAAAAAAAAAGCCAGGGCAGAGACTAAAAGAGTTTGGGCAAGTCGAATGCACAATACAGATATAAAGCATATGGGCTTAATTGTATTTGATGGGGAAACAATAAAATGTAGACACTGTTGGGTTATGTGCAATTTTGCATCCTGAGACACAGTCTTCTTTGTAATAAATAACAGCAAGTATTTACCAGGCTTCTGCTAAGCTTGTCAGATGATATTGCCCACCTCAAAGACCTGATAACAAGCCTTTGAGGCAGATGGTATCATTTATGTTTTACACGTGAAGAACAGAGCTCAGAGAAGCCACCAAGCTTGCACAAGGTCAACCAGCTTTGTTTTTTCCTTAGAGAAGTTGTAGGTTTACAGAAAAATCATGCAGAAAATTCACAGTGCCCATATACACCTCCCCCATTGCATCACCTTGCATCAGTGTGGCACATCTGTCACAAATGATGAAAGCCTATTATGATTATTATTATTATTGTACCATTAACTATAGTCCATGGTTTACAATAGGGTTTACTATTTGTGTTGTATCGTCCTATGTTGTGGTGGTGGTTGTTTTTAATTTAATCTAGTGACATGTATACAACCTAAAATTTCCCCCTTTTAACCACATTCACATATATAATTCAGTTCAGAACTCATGGTCTTTTAAGTGCAAAACCCCTGCTCTGACCTCACTTAATAAATCTTTGATCTAGGGAGCACCCGTCCAACAGTATGGACATACACTTCCCCAGCATTCCCTGCTCCCTCACAATCCAGGCCACTTAGCTCAGAGTTGCTGCTCACACTGCTGAATCCGATTAGACTGGGTAGTGCTGACATATACTATCATAGTAGCCAATATTTCCAGGTACCTACTGTGTGCACTCATTTTAGAGAAGGGAAGTTAAGAACTTTCTCTAAGATCCCACAGTGGGGATGGGGCTAAGATCCAACCCCAGATCCTTTCCTGCTTCCTCTCATTCTGTATATTAGAGCATGGGTCTATTTCACACTCCCAAAACCCCTGCTTAAAACACACACCCACACACCATTTCTTATTATAGTCAGAATTACTCTGAAAGATTCATTCTAAAGGAAAAAGATGGCAAACTTTCTTTCAGTTTCAGGAGTGTCCTAGGGTAGCTGTGAAATCTGAGCTATTCCAGCCCTGGGTGGGAGAGCCCCAACATCCTAGGATTCTGTAATCTTCCCATTTCCATGATGAATTTGGCAAGCCATCGACTGCTAGTAGATGTGTTGTATAATTTACTCTCTGGGTTACATCTGGAACATACGTGTACAGGGTTGCATGCCGAGATTAAATTTGCACTGTGATGCTTCGCAAGGTGGGCTCCAGATTCTCGTCTCACTAAATAATGAAACCAGTACGCCCCCTCCTGCTTCTCCTCTTAAGTGAACCAAAATATGGGCACATTCCATTTACTGAAATTGAAAATATCCATTTTATTTATGAAGCAAAACAAACAAAAATGGTTGTTGGGAGAGAGAGCAGGGAGACAGTATGAATGGAGGTGGAACTGTATATGTTTTAGGAGATCGAGGTGCAGAAGGCAGAAAGGGAGCGTTCTGAGTACCTCAACCTTCTACATTCTTAAACTTGAAGGACCACGGATATTCCAGGAGAAAGATGGCAGGAAATAGCCTAATAGATTGCAGGCTGTGTGCTGCATACCTTAAGTTCCATGTCTTTTTTTCTGTCTTCAAAACAGCCTTACAAGGTGGCCACAACCCACTTTACTGATGTAAAGACCGAGGCTTAGAGACTAAGTGACTCGCCCAAGGTTATGTACACTTAATGGTGTCGAAGGCAGAATGCAAACTCAGATTTCGGAGCGCTTGTCCTTTCCTCTGTGGTCTGCCAGCTCAGATCTGCTTCCCCTGAGGACAGGAATTCACAGAAGAGGGGGTGATATAGGGAGAAATACAGTCTCATACAGTGTGTGTGCTCTTTATATTTTCTCAGGCCAAAAAATGGTGGGAAATACTGTGTAGGGCGTCGAATGAAGTTTAAGTCCTGCAACACCGAGCCTTGTCTCAAACAGAAGCGGGACTTCCGAGATGAACAGTGTGCTCACTTTGACGGAAAGCATTTTAACATCAACGGGCTGCTTCCAAACGTGCGCTGGGTCCCCAAGTATAGCGGAAGTAAGTGCATTGGGGGAAGGAGCCTGTGGTTGGCTGGCCAGCGCTGGGTCCCAGCATGGAGGTCACATTGCGCCATGTTTCTCCTCTGCAGTTTTGATGAAGGACCGGTGCAAGTTGTTCTGCAGGGTGGCAGGGAACACAGCCTACTACCAGCTCCGAGACAGAGTGGTAGATGGAACTCCTTGTGGCCAGAACACAAACGATATCTGCGTCCAAGGCCTCTGCCGGGTAAGTCGCAGATGGCATTTTCTTCACTGTGTTGTGCTGCTCCCAATTCGTGGTATGTGGCTTCCTTGATAGAATAGTAACTGCTGATATCTGTGCAGCATCTCCAGGGTAGTGGTTCTCAAACTGTGGTCCCTGAGCTAGCATCGTAAGCATCACCTGGTACTGATGCATGCCAAATTCTGAGAACCCACTGCTTTAGATTTTTTTTGTACATCCTCAGTCTCGGTGGGGCCGGAGAAGCTGCATAAAGCTACCCCTTGAAGATTTATTATAGTAGTTTATGTGTACATGATCCTTTTCAGTAACCTTAGTGCTTGAGGTTAAACCCAAATGCTTCCTGACCACAAATCTTCTGGACTGGATAGCTCTGCTTCAGAAGGATGCCGTGAGGAAGGGCTGACCTCACTCAGGTGTCTCTTTGTGATTTTCAGCACAGCTTCTACCTGAGATACGGCTGTTAATTTTTCTTGGGGGGAAAATTGAGGAACCTCTGGCAGATGGTAAAACATAAGAACAGTGATTTCTGAAGGGCTTGATACCGTTTCACCTTTTCTACCAGTCCGAAATCATTCCTAACACAGCCAGGCTCTGAGATATATTTGTCCCTTGTGTGTGGTCCAGAGGCAAACTGGAGTTACTACTGAGTAGTAGAGCTTCACCTACTTCCTGACACACTACTGAAGTGCTGATTTCCTCATCAGTCCGTTTTATAGCAGCACATTGAGTTTCTCCTCAAAGACTAGTTAATGCAGAGGAACAAAATGGCCAAGAATGTGGACTCCCTTCTCCTGGCCCTCCAGCTCGTTGCTGGTGGCCTTCTCAGAGCTCAGTCTACGCTGCTGCATTTGATTAATACATGTGAGGAAATTCAGGAGTCCCCTGGAGGCCTAAGGCCTCAACCTGGCAGCCTGCAGTCATGCTTTGACCTGCATTTGGAGCCAATATTTAAACATAAGATTTCACATAAAATCAAATTTTCCAGCTTCTCTTGAAAAATTGGAAAATGTCAACACCGGGCTCCTATTTCTCCATGGCAACGATAGCCTGGAGTGGACAGCGGCTGCTCCCTTATGATGGGGCACGGGTGCTTTAATTGGACACAGTCCTCAGCACTCCCCCCACCCTACCTTTTATGTATTCCTGAGTCATTTTTCTCATTTATTTTACTTATTCATAGACCAGTTCCTCTCAAACTTTAATTTGTAGATAAGCCACCTGAGGAGCTTGTTAAAATGCCAGCTCTGAATCAGTAGGTCTGGGTGGGGCCAGAGATCCTGCATTGCTTACAGCATCCATGATGCCCAAGTTACTGGTCCAAGGACCATATTTTAAATAGCAAGCCTATATAGACAGTCTGAGTTCTTCACTTTGCAAGTTTATGAGGACTTAACTTTCTTTTTTAATGCACATTATTGGCCATTTTATAATCTCCATTATACTTACCTTTTATTTTAAATGTTTTCTTTGTAAAAGCAAGCTGGATGCGATCATGTTTTAAACTCAAAAGCCCGAAGAGATAAATGTGGGATTTGTGGCGGCGATAATTCTTCATGCAAGACAGTGGCAGGAACATTTAATACAGTACATTATGGTAAGAACCTGTTTCCTAAGAACCGTGAGAAGGAAGATGGTCAAAGTTTAAAAATTGTTGGCCACATGTAATATGTAAAAGTATTCATGTCAAGCGTAAAATCAGTCTTGTTACGGTGCATTATCCATCTGGCTATAAGGCGCCTATTAGTGAGAATTATATTATATTCCTTTGTTGCTCCCCTTTTAATGAATGCCTAGAGAAAGTGAACCATTCTATGGAATACCGAATTTCTGCTCAACTCTTTTCAGGGTACAACACTGTGGTCCGAATTCCAGCTGGTGCTACCAGTATCGATGTGCGGCAGCACAGTTTCTCAGGGAAATCAGAGGATGACAACTACTTAGGTGAGATGGGATGCCTTCTGCCATTCGCAGGAATTCTGGTTCTCTGGGGGAGTTGACAGATTCCACTTCCTTCCTGGTATTTCACATGGAGAAATTTCAAATGTCATGTATTTTCATGAAAGAAGTCGATCTTCCAGATTTGTTATTCTATTTCTCCCTCGTACATACTCTCTTGGAGTATTGATTTAAGGGCTGGCTAATTGTAGTAATTGATACCAAGAGATTTACTCTGGATCTCGGAAAACAGAAAGGTTCCAAATCAAATTTTGAAAGTACCCTATTCATTTAGCATAAAATCATTGCCCTCACCGTATCCTTTTAAAAATATGTCCTGTAGGTAACTGACTTGCAAATGTTTTATTAGGGGCATTAATTGACAATTTTTATGTTATCACCTCTAACCAGCAGCAGATCACTGGTAGATTTATTCAAGATTTCATTATGGCTGGTCATTCCAAAAAGTTCTGTAACAGCACACAATTTTTCTCACATCATTACAACTGTAGAGATTCTTTTTCCTTTTCTCACAGAGCCCAGGCATATGGTGAATTAATATCCATTTCTTAAACTTAAACCATAACACACCAATGATCCTGTGTTGATTTTCAATTGTTTGCTCAATCCAGTCCCAGATCTTTTCAATTTATCATTCTGTAAATGACCGTAAGTGATTCTGAAATCTGCCCAACCATGACTTAAAAGAAGGATGTTGAGAGCAAGGGAATGACTAAAAGGGATTCAACTGAAGTCTTGTCCGTCCTTGCACAATTAGCCTAGATACGTCCTGGTCACAAAAAAGCAGCACAGCTTGCACTCAGATCTAAAAGAAATCAGAGCAGTCTTGCTGGGTATTCAATTTTAGAAAGAAATGGATGTACCTTCTCTCTTAAGATGTCCAGCAGGGACTCTATTTTATCCATCTGAACATAACCTCTGCAGAGGTTTGCCCCAAACATCTGAACATATTGCACTATTAAATGAGTATTTGTTAAATTAGAACCTGTATCTGTTTTGGAATGTCTGCATGAAATCCTGCATAGATGATAGTGTTCCTTTAGCCAAGCATGCTAATATTTATTATAGCACTTTCTGCCTTCATTCATTCATTCATTCATTCATTATTTAATATGTACCAGGTGCTATTCTAGACACAGTGAACAAAACAGACCAAAAGAAAATTAAAAATCCCTGTCCTCTAAAAGTTTACTTTTTTGGTGTTAAGTGCTATAAAAATAATAGAGCAGCAAAAGGGAAATTGGGAACCTGGGGACACAGTAGGGACCATGGAGTTGAAATGGATGACTTGCATAGAGAGATAGCATGCTATCCAGGGGAAGAGCATGCCAAGGAGAGGGAAAAACCAGTGCAAAGTTCTTGAAGTAGAAACATGGCTGGATTGTTTGAGGAATAGAGCAGAGGCAAGGTGGGAGATGCTGAGAGAGAACAGGGGAGGAAGCTAAAGATAAAACAGGACTAGAGCATATGGGGCCATGTAAGGAATTTTACTTTCTCTGAGAGAAATCGGGAGCTGCTGGGGGTTTTGAGACTAAGAATGATGCGATAGGATTGTATTTGTGTTTTAAAAGGGTTGCTGTGGTTGTTATGTTGAGAACAAATCATGGGAGAAGAAGGCAGGGTAGAAGCAGGGGGACTGGTTAGGAAGTTATTGCAGTCATCCAAGAGAGATTCTGGTGGCTTGACCCCAAGTGGGAGCAGTGGAGGTGGTGATAGATGGTCAGACACTGGGTGTCTTGAAGGTAGAGCCATCAGGGTTTGGTGTGAGAGAGAAAGAGAAGAGTCAGGGAAAACACAGGGTCTTGACCTGAGCCACTGAAAGCATGGAGTTGCTATCAGCTGAGATAAGAAGACTTGTTTCTTATTTATCCACGTGACCTCTAGTGTTTTAAGGTTGGGGCCATATTTTTTTTTAATATATTTTTTATTTTATTATTATTATTTTTTTATTTTTATGGGGCTGTATTTTTATATCTTCGGCTCCTGATGCTTACATGTGCGAGGTGCTAAGTAAATGATGGCTGAATTGTTGAGAAACTATTGCTCGGTGCTCTCTTTATTGAGTGCCTACTATGTGCCAGGTGGTGGGTGGGGTTACCTTGGATGTGTACTGAATCATACCTTCTTTCAAAGCCCACATAGTCTTACTTGGAATTAATTACTCAATGGCTGTGTCAGCTTTTCCTCCCGCTATATATCCAAATGAGTGGAGACTTCATAAGTCAGTGAACCAAGTTCATAGGGACCTTTTTCAAATATTTTTTGGGAATCCACATTTCTCCCTCCACCACTGTGCTAAATGGGTCAAGCACTTTTCTTTGTGCTCTTGGTGATCAATTTAAGCATGTGACAGCTATGCCCCTACTTCTTCCTAATTAAATCAAGCAGCATTGCATGAAACCTCCTTTATAAATTAATTTCCTGAGAGCTGAAAGCCATGTTGAGCTGCTCCTTTCTTCTCTTCAAAAGAGAGAAAGATTTTCCTCTATTCTTCTCCTCCCTAGAAAAATAAACTCCGTCCAAATAGTGGCCTTGAATTCAATTCAACTTAATCAGCCCAGGTCAGGCGCCTAAATTCAGGGAGGGCCTCCTGATAACCTTTTATTCCTCCCTGAAGCTTTCTTAATCTCCTTATAAAGAATGAAAGCAAAATTAAAGATTTGTGGTCTGGGGCAGGTAGTCTGTGCGAGTTGTGGCTTTTTAATGGAATATTATGGGACAATCACCTGTTGGTGTAAGAACGTCTCTGGAAGCAAATGAAAACCGTGTATGCGCAGATCACAAGGCACAGTTCACCGAGTGTGAAAGCGAAGACCTCCGAGCCTTTGAACCTTACAGTGGTTACTTAACCGTGTTGAAAGAATCTGATGTTGTCATCAAGTCTAGGGCGTGCAAATGTTTATTCTTGGCTTGGAGGAGGGTGCAGCAAATGCACTGAGAAGGTTTTAAAATCCAGGTTAGGGCTGCACAAGTCCAGTCACAGCTGTATGTTGTTAAGCCATCTTCCTCATCTCTCGTACTTTTTTCAAGGTCAGTCAAGACTTACTCTTTCTGTATGTTTTGGTGCGGGAGCAATTTCCAGGAGAGAGGGCCTTTGTAGCTACCACTCTGATGGGTGAAATGGGGGAGAAACTAACGCAGGAAATTAGCTCCCCTAATCGCATTAGTGGGAGGCTGAGCAGTAGACTGTTGTTTTCAGGAAACTGTTTGTTTCACAAGGTACCGAAGCAGAAAGTCTCCCTGTCAAAGATTGTCAAGACCCTCCCTCTTCTTGGGTTAAAGCCGAGTTGCACCCAATGCCACCATGTTTGTATTTCTTTAGGAGAAAAAGTAGCCATTTCTATGATACTAATTTGTCTCAGCCCTTGATTAACTGTGGCAATGGGAAGACAGGAATCGATTCAGTTCGAGATAAAACAGGAACTTCATTTCAACTGATGACTTTAAAGATGTCTGGAGCCAAGTCGCTTATCAGAGCAAATCATGAGAGGAGTCTTATATCAGTTGAGCGCCTTTCTCATTCCCTACTCACCATCTTCTAGGGATAAGGAGCATGCAGTGAGGGGTGAAATGCCCTGGTCAGTATAACTATGAGAAGAAACCTGGAAACATTGGAAAAGAGTCCCAGTGTTAACCTAGAATATACAATTGCTCTTTGTATAACAGCAAAACTGGATTATGGCAGAATTCATGGAACTGGCATTGTGATATCTCAATTCCACTCTTTTAGTGAAACATTAGCCGGGTTGCTAGCATGTGGCTTAACTTGAAAGAATTGGGTGATTTTGTTGGCAACACATCTTGTTGTCGCCATGTAAGTGGCCTGCAGTAAGGAACAATGTCAGGCTGCTGAGAGGCCAAGGAAGCAACCGTGTCTCCAATCAGTGACCCATTGAAGCTCCTTCATCTTGCATGGCTGGTGGGTCTCACGCCACAGGAGCTGCAAGGGAGACTGGTTGTCAGAGGTTTACACTGACTAGGAAACAGTTATTTAGCCGGAAGCACTCTGGTCTCTTTGTAGTGAGTGTCAGGTTCAATCGATCACTTGTTCTTTCAGCATCACTGATTAAATACCTACTATGGGCTGGGATTTTTATGAGGGGTTATAAAAAGTAAATTTTTAAAGGGTTGCTTTGACTAAAGGGGCTCATGCCATGTAGCAAAACAAATTTAAATTTTTAAAAATATGTTACCTAAACTTATGTTATCCCTATTTGTACATAAGATAATGCATGCATGAATTCATTCATTCAACAAGCATTTGTTGACTTGCTTCTTGGAAAACTTGTGTGATTGACAGGCTTCCTGGATTAGAAGCTACTTGGCCTTGGGAAATTAATAATCTCTAAGTCATGCTTTTCTCACCCATAAATTAGGGATGACTATAGACCCTGCCTCATAGAAGTATGAAAAGGAGACAATGCATATGAAGGCATCATGCTCTTCCAGGAACTAAAGCCTCTATGCACTATCTTGTTTAATCCTCATAGCAATCCTATCAAGAAACCCATTATAAAGGGGAAGAAACTCAGGCTTAGAGAGGTTAAACAACTTAACCAGGGTCAAACAGACAGAAATTAGGGAGTCAAAACTGGAATCCTGTTGGTCTGATTTTGGACATGCAACTTTATCCACTTCACTTCATTGCCTCCATGTAGAAAAATGAATTGCTAACCTGGGG
The DNA here is from genome assembly GCA_029593785.1 of Cabassous unicinctus. Lineage (NCBI taxonomy): Eukaryota > Metazoa > Chordata > Mammalia > Cingulata > Chlamyphoridae > Cabassous > Cabassous unicinctus. The sequence continues at coordinate 17,947 of JAQZBX010025914.1, read as the reverse complement.
CTATCCATGAGTGGGAGTTTAGGTTTATTGGCAGGAGGTGATGGTGAAGCTGGAAAGATAGGTCAAGATAAGATTTGTAAAGTTACTGGAAAGTTATGCTAAGGAGTTTGATCTATATTCTGTAGGTAGTAAGGATTCTCAATGGATTTTGAACCAAGAAATTGGAAGATGTTATGGTTTTTAAAAGCTTTCCCCCATGTCACCAGATCCTTCCCAACTATCTCAGATGGAACCATCTTACTCATCCAAGATGGGGCTTACATGGGTGGGAATTCTGTCAAGTGAAGTGCTAGATTAGGAACAGAATTCAATGCATTTCATTGTTGATCCTGGAAAGAGTAGCCCTGTATCAGTACAGTGCCCAACTGAGTGAACTCTGTGTCCAGGGAAACAGGGGTACAGCTGCTACTGAACCAAAAAGAATATTCAGCTTCATCTCAGCCTTTAATCTCCACATAAGGGATTGATACCTATTTTAAGTACATCATCTGGAGCTCTTCTAGATACGCATTGACTATAGACTGCATGGTGAGTGCAAAAACCAACGCAGACTAGTTAGGATCTCCCTGGCGAATATGTAAGATGTCTTGGCCATTCCAAAACCATGACAGACATTATTAATATGATGCTAAAACATGATGCTAGCAATGAATCCTGCTCTGCATAGTTTCTGGGGCACCTACTACCAAGTGATTGACATTGGTACCTGGGATGAGATCTATTTTCCATACATGAGTTACATTTCCTTGTGTTATGGTTTGGGTTGTATGTACCACCAAAAAAACATGTTCTTAAAGTTAATCAATTCCTGTGCGTATGGACCCATTGTAAGTAGGACCTTTTGATGAGGCTACTTCAATAAAAGTGTGACCCATCTCAATCTAGATGGTTCTTAATCCAGTTACTGGGGGTCCTTTATAAGAGAATGAAATTCAGACAAAGAGAAAGAAAACCCCAGAAGCAAGAAACTGAAATCAACAATACCTGGAAGAGAAGCAAGAAACCAGCAGACGCAGTCATGTATCTTACCACGTGACAGAGGAGCCAAGGATTGTTGGCAGTAGTCTTCAGGAATGAAGTATTGCCTTCATGATGCCTTGATCTGAACACTTTTCTGGCCTCAAAACTGTGAGCGAATAAATTCCCATTTCATGGTATTTGCCTAAGTAGCCTAGGAAACTAAAGCACCTTGTTTACCTACATAGATGACCTGTGCATTTCAAGGGGTCCCTCACTACTGGAGATTTTCTCATCATGTACAAATTACATAAGGTAAAGGGGCCTTTCTCTAGTATTTTGTTCAGGGCCCAAATGTTTGATAGCTCTGATTTATTGAGTGCCTGTTTCAGGTCAGGTACAATGCTGAGGAGGATTCATTATTCAAGGAAAAGTGGTACTAGGAAAAAATAGTAGTATTTACAAAGAAACCAGAATTCTGTAGTAAATACTAAGGGGAAAAAGTACAATTGGGATTTTATCTTGAAAAATTAATATAAAAGTATGAACATAGATAGGTGACATCATCAAGAGGGCAGTGTAGGATGTCCTATTAAACACACCACATTAGAAACAGCAAAATAAAAGGGCACAATCAACTCTTTCAAAACTCTGGAAGACAATTGAGACTAGAGAACAACTCAACAAATCCTGAATCTGAAGGGGGAAAGAAAAACACTTGAACACAGGAAGAGAGCAGTGTGACTAATCTACCAGCCCAGACCCCTCCTTCATGCTCAGGTCTACAACTTGTGGCAGGGGTTCTGTGGCTGGGTACCTTCTACATCAGGCCCCTGACTATGGATCCACCCACGGTGGCAACCCAAGCACATTCAGACGTGTGTCCCTGAGGCCTGATAGACCCACAGTGACAGTCTGTGTGCATTCAACTGTGGCTCCTTGGAACCAGATCAAGCCACCATGCCACTTGGGCAACCAGTCCAAGTCCCAGGTGTCTGACTACTGGTGAACCTAAACAAAAATATTCTGTGTCTTTATACATTGACCCCAGCTGACTCCATGGAAGACAGGCTCAGGGTACAAGTCTGAGTCCCCTAACTCAGAAGTTACTGGAAAACTGCATGGAGAGGGGAGCAAAGCTGCTGAATAGTAGTACAGACACAGGGCCAAAAGCTGTAGATAGGAAAACTAATAAGAACAAGGAGCACAGCCCAGGACCCTGGGAGAAGAAGCTGGGGAGAGGAACGCCATTCTTGGAGGGGAAAGAATTGTAGACTGGGGAATTCTTGAAACTTACTGTGCTTGCCCAGGGCAAGATGCAGGCTCAGAGAGATCTGAGAAAACCTGGACTGTTAACCACAGGCTTTTCTTAAAGTTCAGTATAAACTGGGCTTAGCACTGACGTAGAGGCTTGCCATACAGCCAATTCTACATTAAAACTTTAGGGAAGAGGGAGAAACTGACTTCCAGGGTTAGCACATCAAAATAATCAAATGCCCAGTCTTCAACAAAAGATCACAAGTCATACAAAGAAACAGGAAGAGATTACCTATTCAGAGGAACAAATTAAAAACAACAGAGGAAGCCCAGACATTGGAACAACTAATCAAAGATGTTCAGTCAATTTTCCTAAATAAGTTCAATGAGCTAAAAGAAAACACGACCACAGAACTAAAGGAAATAAAGAAGATGATATGTAAACAAAATGAGGAATTAGAAATTTTTAAAAAGAACCTAACAGAACTTGTGGGGATGAAAAACACAATAACAGAGATGAAAAAATTCATTAGAGGCATTCAACAGCAGATTTGAACAGGCAGAAGAAAGACTTTGCAAACCAGAAGATATGACAATTAAAATCATAGAGTCTGAAGAGCAGATAGAGAAACGAACTTTAAAATGTGAGCAGAGCCCAAGGGACCTGTGAGACAACATGAAATGTACCAATATACATGTTATGGGAATCCCAGTAGAGTAGAAGGGAAAGAGGCAGAAAAATATTTGTGGAAAAATGACTGAAAACTTCCCAAATCTGATCAAATACATGAATAGGCATATCCAGGTTCAAGGAAGCCCAATGAACTCCAAGTAGGATAAAATCAAATAGTCCTACTCCATGACATATTATAATCAAAATGTCAGATGTCAAAAATAGAGACTTCTAAAAGGAGCAACAGAGTAAAGTTTCTTCACTTAAAAGTAACCCTCAGAAAGATTAAGTGCCTATTTCTCATCAGAAACTATGGAGGCTAGAAGGCAGAGGCATGATGTATGTTAAGTACTGAAAGAGAAAAAATTGTCAGATAAGGCTTCTATATCCAGCAAAACTGTCCTTCAAGAAAGAGAGTATAAGACATTCACAGATAAACAAAAGCTGAGGGAGTTCATCACCATGAGACCTGCCCCATGAGAAATGCTAAAGGGAGTTCTTCAGGTTAAAAGGAAAGGACAGTAGATAGCAGCTTGGAGCTGTATGAACAAATAAAGACAAATAAAGGTCCCTGGAAAAGGTTACAACATAGGTAAATACAAATCCCAGTACTATTGTATTCTTGGTATGTAACTCTACTTCTTAATTCTTATAAAATTTAGAATAAGAAAAGATTATATCTTTGTTTTATGGGCATGCAAAATATAAAGAGGTAATGTGTGACAAAAGCAACACCAAGGGGGAACAAATTGTCTAGGAGCAGAGACCGTGGATGTTATAGAAGTTAAATCAGTATCATTTCAATTTAGATGGTTATAAATTTAGATTGTTAAATACAAACCCCATAATAACCACAAAGAAAGTATTTAAAATATATACAGACATGGAAATAAGAAGGGAATCAATCTATTTCATTACAAAAGACAACCATACACAAAAGAAGGCTGCAATGAAGGAAGAATGGGATAAAAAAGGTATGACTTACAAGAAACAAAGGGAAAAAAATGGTTAAAGTCCTGTCTTATCAATAAATACTCTGAATGCAAATGGTTTAAATTCCCCCAATCAAAAGGTTGGCTCCAAATGTGTAAGTGGTCATTTCACTAGTACATATTTTCAAGTATCAATGCCTTTGCTTTCCTATATAATCCTTCAACTGCAGGACTTGTATAATGGACACCAGGCTAATTAGGACCCTTATATTTTATTGCATTTGATTTTTACAGGCATGATGAGAGGTAAGTGTTTTTATCCCCACTTGAGAGTAAAGAAACGGAGTCTGGGAGAGTGAAAGTGATTTCCCATGGCCACATAGCTGGCAAGGGCAAAAGTAGGATTTGAACCTGTGCCTGTCTGTCTCTGAAGTCTGCATACTTTGCACTATGACTCTCTGCCTATCAAGATATTGTTTCATATTTCAAACAGCTAGTAATTGGCAGCAATTGAATGAAATCTCTTTTCTTATCTACAGCTTTATCAAGTAGTAAAGGAGAATTCTTGCTAAATGGAGACTTTGTCGTCACAATGTCCAAAAGGGAAATCCGCATTGGGAATGCTGTGATAGAGTACAGCGGATCCGACAACGTGGTGGAAAGAATTAATTCCACAGATCGCATTGAACAAGAACTTTTGCTTCAGGTAAAAACTTGGTCACAAGTCTATGACTCTTTCCTTTCACTCGGAATCACAGGGCATTCAAATAGCCACTCCATTTTGTTTCCACATTCCAGGTTTTGTCGGTGGGAAAGTTATACAACCCTGATGTGCGCTATTCTTTCAATATTCCCATTGAAGATAAACCTCAGCAATTTTACTGGAACAGCCAAGGGCCCTGGCAAGCATGCAGCAAGCCCTGCCAAGGTATCTGTTTTGAAACTGATTTTTTTGGTTCTTTTAAATTCATTTTTTTAAGAAACTCCCAAATTCATGCAACCTGTAAACCTGTCTGCATGCTTTCTCTAATCTCCTTTCTCTGAATCAATCTGGTCATTTTTGGCTGATGAGTTGAGCTTTTTAAGGGATTCAGATTATGTTTAGTTTCCTCATCCTAAGAGGTTTACACACATGTGTGAAGCTAAGCAGAATCATCTCTGCCACTTTACTTTCCCCAGAGACATAGATTTAGTAGTCATATGACATATTATTTCTTTTGTTTCCTTTTGTCTAAATTAAGGATTGGCAAACTATAGCCAGTGGCCTGAGTCCAGCCCACTGCCTGCTTTTGAAAATAAAGTTTTATTAGAACACAGCCACACCCATTTGTTTACATATTGCCTATGAGCAGCTGCTTTCGCCCTGTAACAACAGCGTTGAGTAGTTGCAACAGAGAGCGTATGGCCTGCAAAACTGAAAATGTTTACTGTTTAATAGCAAAGGTTTGCCAATCCCTATTCTAAATAGTTTATGGAACAGGTTACTTTCTCTGAAATTTTTCTTCCTCCCTGCTTAGGAGAGCGGAAACGAAAACCTGTTTGTACCAGGGAAGCTGATCAGCTTATAGTTTCTGATCAGAGATGCGACCAGCTGCCCCAGCCAGAGCCTGTTACTGAACCCTGTGGCACAGACTGTGAACTGAGGTGAGACCGTGTTCTCTCATCGCCTTTACTACCAAGTTGCAAGGGTGTTGCACAAGGCCTCTGCTTGTGAGGGTCGGAAGGGGAGGGGATGTTGGTCTCCAGTTCCTTCCTTGTGTTTCAGTAAAATATGCTTGAGCCAATTCTCCATTCCTCTGCGACCGATTATTCAGGATATGGGCCTGCAGATATTTTGTTCTTCTCCTAAGAACTGGAAAAAAGTAGCTAATAGAGTATGGTGTTTATAAAAAAAAAAAAAAAAAATTCTCATTTAAGCCTTTCACTCTCTGGGTAAGTATTATCCTTGTGATTATGGCCACACATTATGCAGAAATTGGGTTTGAAAGTTAGCAGATAAGGGGGAACCTCAACCCTCCCAGTGCCCATAATGTCCTGTATCCACCCGGTGGGTATATCACCCGCTAGAGGAATTCTTATGCCCGTGAAAGTAGTAAGGAAGAGTCAGGAGAGGCACAAGAAGAAAATCTATATACAGATGTCTGAATATTCAAACAATTCTATATTTAAGAAAGGTGTCAAATCAGAGGCGGGAAATTATGGGTGAATGGAGAATTATAAAGTTTTCCATTTGCCTGCAAGGTTGACTGTATTAAGTTTTAATTAGTAGCTTGGGGGTGGCATTGTACAGTCTGCATGTCAATTAAATGCAGGTAAGAGGAGTTGGTGCTTCATCTTCCTTTTACAGAAGAGGCATTTTCAGCATAGAGTGGTATGAGAACGTGTCAAGGTGTCACCGTTCATAAATAGCAAAGTAAACGCTTGAGCATTTTACAGGTTCCACATCACCATGCCAAATCCTATCAACTAGCCTTGGCTGTCTAATGCATTGAAAGATGGCCTTGAATCCATGAGCTTTTATGTAGGATTATGCACAAGATCTCAAGTGGATTTCTCCACCAGTTTTGTATTATTAGTTTATATGGTGTTACATGATACTTGGAACTTGGTTGGAGAATAAAACACTGAGGATGGTAATAATAGTAATGGTAATATAAAAACAACCATAATAGTAATAACTACTTTTCTTGAGTTCCTGTAATGTATATTAAATGCTGCACACGCCTTGCCTTACTTAATCTCCCCCATAGCTCTATGAAATAAATCCCCTTCCCCTTCATTTCACAGACGGGGAAGCTGAGGCTCTGGGAGGTTGCTTAGCTAATAAGTGATGGAGCTTGCATTTGCACCCAAGCCTTCCTGATTCCATAGCTGATTTTTATTAAAAATCATCTCACAATACCTAGGTAAAGCCAGGGCTGAAAGTCTTTTCATTTCTTATAGTAGATATGTCAAAGGGGCTATTCTAAATTCCCTGTTTGGAGAAGGTCACCTATTTTTATACTTAATTTTTTTTTCAATACCTAAACTCTGCTGAGCGCATAAGAGGGCAGCAGTTCAGAGAGCACTTCTGACTGGTTAAAGAAACGAAGATGAAGGAATCATGGCTATGTCTTTGGGTATGGTAGAGGTGACAGAACTTAGAGGTAGGAATTTAAAAATGAAAATAAGAGTTTAGGATTCATTTATAAAGCCTCATAACTAGACAGGTACATGCTCATGCCTGAAATTAAATAGAAGAGGATGCTTTTCAACACATATCAAGCTGACTGTTACAGATTGTTAGAAAAGTAAAGTTGTTAACAGCAAAACGTACAAAGACAAATAGAGCCTACAGAAGGCTTTCTGCCCTTCCACAGACTCTTCAAGATTCTCTGCTCATATTCCAGTGATTGTGTGCCTCTCAGGAGACTCTACTATGCTTTCCCAACCTGAGCTCCTGGTGTGTTTTTTGGGTAGTAACAGGATGCCTGCCTCCTTTATCCAGGATGGAAAATAACCTTTCCACAAGGAAATGGTGATGAAGGCAGAGAAAAGGTAGCCAAGAATTGAAGGGCAGATGAAAGTTCCAGATGCCTCTGATGAATTGGTCCCCATTTGTGCCTCACTTCCTTAGGGAAATGAGAGTCAGTCCTGATTAAACTGTGACAGGATGAGATAAAGCATTGTTTTACAATCCCTCATTAACATGTTCCGGGTTAGAACAAAATCCAAAAATACCATGTCATTCTGATGGAAAATCTCAGTAGCCCACTTTACTTAGAAAAATGGTCAGCTCTGACCTACTTTTGGGCACTAGTAAGAAATTCCAATTTAAGCATATGGTCAGTATTCCTCCTTTTTTTCTAAGAGATCCCCGCCCTCCCCCCCCCCACAGGTGTGGACGGAAGCATTCTTGGGACATTTGTAATTAGTAAACCATTCCATTTCTGAGCAGTAGAGAATTAACAATCGGGAGTAAAATCAAATGAACAAAATGTAATCCTTTTGGGAATTGCTAAAGCTAATCAACAAAATATGGTTCACACTCATTTACTTAGACTATTCTATGCAGTCTAAGCATTTTATTATTTTTTTTTCTTTTTTAATTTAAGCACTGACCATGTTCATGGGGCATTAAAAGAAACAATCAATTCATCAGCACGTACTGAGCACCCACCATGGGCCAAGAAACACTCATTATAGGTTCTGGGGATACAAAGGTGACAAAGATTCGTAGACTCAAATCTAATTTTTAAAGTGTATGATCTAGGTATGTAGAATGTGGTCCATGTCTTCAAGAAACTTCCAGTCTTTATTCCTAGATAAGAATGTACACAGGACTTAGCATTCTTGAAATTCACAATTAAAGTAGTCCAAATTATTCATTCCCGTATTCATTCCTGGAATGTTGCTTTAGCAGTTTCTAGCACAGGCTCACAAAAAGGCAGTTTCCTAAGGTGAGTTGCCAACACTGGAAAGGAAGAAGCCTGCTTGTTAAATGAAATGCTGAGTTGCATGAACCCTTAAAATACAAAATTGCCTTTTTTGCTCTGTTGAATTTCTATTTTTTTCTTTTTGGCTGCTTGAATTTCAGATTGACTGCATCAAGGGAGTAGCTTCACAAAGATAGAGACTCTCTGTCACTCTTTGACTGCCATGTACCTTGGCAGCCATAAAAAAATAGATGGACACACTGGTTTAAAATTGAATCTTAGTAACTGACTGTGGCTTTTGGTTTCATGGTATTTGAGTTCAGGAAGAAAAAGAACTCCACTCCTGTCTGAGCATGGATTAGGCATATAGATTTAACAAAAATGGTGGTTTCTTCCCATTGTTTATACACAGGTGGCATGTTGCCAGCAGGAGTGATTGCAGTGCCCTCTGTGGCCTGGGGTACCGCACGTTAGACATCTACTGTGCTAAATACAGCAGGCCAGAGGGGAAGACCGAGAAGGTTGGTGACGGTTTCTGCAGCAGTCACCCCAAACCGAGCAACCAGGAAAAATGCTCGGGAGAATGTAACACGGGCGGTTGGCGGTACTCTGCTTGGACGGAAGTAAGTTGGTTCCCACTCAGAGCGGGTCTTTCTCTTGAATGCCAGGTCTAATGAGTTGATGGTGGCTGCTGGCACCTCTGTGTTGAGAACCTCCATTTAGGTTATACAGAAAAGAGTGCCATGATTGATTCCATAATGCCTGACCCCATTCAAGCTCTGCAGATAAGAGTGTTCTGACATGGGCATGGCAAGTGGAAAATTGGGAGTGGTGGAACAACACTGAAAGAAGAATTTTTTCCATATCCTACAGGCCATTCCTAGCTTTATTTCCATAGGCCAACTAATGTTGACTTCAACATAAACCTAGTAAATAAATCGATAACATGAACATACATCCCCAAAATAATAACTAGAATTGACCAGGTTGTTTGTTTCTTATGGGCTGGAAGATTCAGTATTTCCAGGATCTTGAACATGCTTTATAGGAAACTCAATAACAGTTTTATTTCATTTTCCTTTTGTCCTTAAAGTGTTCTAAAAGCTGTGATGGTGGAAACCAGAGGAGAAGGGCTATTTGTGTCAATATCCAAAATGATGTACTGGATGACAGCAAATGCACTCATCAGGAGAAAGTCACCATGCAGAGGTGCAATGAGTTCCCTTGTCCACAGTGGAAATTGGGAGACTGGTCAGAGGTGAGATGGGAGGGCTGTTATTTCCCTTCGGTCGTCTCTGATACTCTAATTCTGGGTCTCTCCTGGCCTGTTCTAGGCTAAACCTGCTGTGCCTTTCTCCCACCTCTCCCCGAGAAAATAGCAGCTCTAGTCCTTGCCTGCATGTGAATGCAGTACTGGATGAGAGTGGTCCACTGCTAATCTCAGCAGCGCAATGGGCTTGGTTTGATCACCCATCATGGTAGCTTCTCTTGGTGATTTCAGAGTTCCAAAATCCCTTTGAGATCTAGCAGAGTCACTGAAAGGAAATCATGGCTTTATTAATTGTAAAGCCTCACTAGCTTGGATCTAAAGACAAGATGAGGTTTCCTACTTCCTCGTCTTTGAAATAAGACCGCAGTGAGTAGCCTATCTGATTTACCTATCCAGTAGCTAGAGGAAAAGCTGGAACAAAGAGAAAAGGACCAGGACAAGTATTCCAGATTTATGCCTTTCTCATTGCTTACTCGAGGAAGCGCAAGGCAAGTGCTCCTTTGCTTAGCCCAGCTGGCCCAGGAGAGCAAGAGAAAGAAGCTGTAGTCGTTTTCTTGCTTTCATGGTACTATTAACACTCAGTCTGCACATAGCCCAGATATAACACATCCAGTGACTCTCACACCTTCTATAAGTGGAAGGGGAGCAGACGTTCCCTGGCTCATGGGCCAATTCAGGAATCTGGGGAAAGAAAGAGTGTTCCCCTGCTACAGCTGCTACATCCAGGTCCATGACCCACCCCATCCACGTCAGTGCAATAGAAACAGCTTACTTACAGCATCTAATAAAGTCTGACTCTTAAAAAGATGTTATGACTGCCCCCCACATGGTAGACAATTAACAATGCATGTGATTCCTGGACAAATTAACAACAGACCTAGTGCTTTAGTTCTGTGCTAACAAACTGCTTTTACTTAAAGGCTAGTATTTGAGTTAAAAGATGAAAGTGGGTAGTGGGTTTAAGTTTTCCTCAGATAGCTAATACTAGTAAAAGTATCATTTCAAATTAAGGAACAGACATTTGCAAGAATTGGGGTCGGGAAGATCAAACTGTGAATTCAGTACAATCCAATATTTCTTAGATAACAAGACAGGGAAGAAAACAGCAAAATGTTAATAGTGGTTACTGTTGGGTAATGAGCAGTGAGATTTTGGATCATTTAAACTTTTTTACGTTTTTCTGAATTTTCTGCAGTGAACATGAATTAATTTATTAAATGAACACTGTGATGAGCTAAATAGAAGCTCCTTTAGTTTCACAAGCCTTTGTAGTAAGCATATTGTTATCCCCATTTTACAGAGGAGAAAATTGAGGTGCAGAGAGATCCTGTGACTTGTACAGTATCCCATAGCTGGTTGTATTGAGGTTAAACCAAAGTTGACCTAACTCATAATTCTCTGCACTTAGCCCTTTTACTAGAAAACCATAAATCCTTTTTTCAGAATTTTAGAGCATGGTGCTGTGTCAAGCTTATTCTGTGCTTGAACTGACCCAGAGTCTGTATAAATACAGAATGAATGAAAGAATGAATGAACGAATGAACCAAAAAAAAAAAAAAAAAAATGAGCCTTGTTATATTGACAAGTTGCTGAGGGAGAGGAATCGCCGTGGGAAAAGGCACATCTGTTTCTGCTAATCAGTGAATAACCCCTGGGAACCACAACGCCTCGTTCAGAAATGAGCCTGACTGGCCGTGCTTTTTATTACAGTGCTTGGTCACCTGCGGAAAAGGGCATAAGCTCCGCCAGGTCTGGTGTCAGTTTGGCGATGATCGATTAAATGATAGAATGTGTGACCCTGAGACCAAGCCAGCCTCCATGGAGACTTGTCAGCAGCCGGAATGTGCGTCCTGGCAAGCGGGTCCCTGGGGACAGGTATTTTGAATGATAAGGTTCTTAACTACATTCTTTCCTTCTTATCTGGAGAGGGCTTGCAGAGGGGCATTCCAGCGGTGGGGATTTAACTGCTGTGCAGGGCGGCATGCACTCTACCTCTGAGGAGCCAGGTCAAGCGTGCAAAAGTGTGCAACATTTTGCCCCACCTCCGAGGACAATTACTCTCCTGGATGCAGCTGATTACTTCTTTTACAGTCCCACGTGCATGTCTTCACCCTTTGGCTTAAAACTGTAGCTTGAGCGCATGAACATCTAAACAAATTCACAACAGATTTCATGTCTGGCTGATGTTATCTGCTAGCTTGCCTCTGTGGGTCTGTCGTAAAATGTTATCCAGCGCCAGAGTCTTTGGCAGGAGGGTCTGGACTGGATTCAGAAGGGATGTTTTGGCTCCCAGTACTCATTTCAAAAGTTCACCTCTGGCTACATCAAATATGTCAAACTCTTCAAAACTGGATGAAAGGCTGCAGAATCATCACGCTTTGAAACAATCTCTTCCAAGTCATCTAGTCTGTTGGTACCACCATCTTAACTTGAACCATTCTTAAACCCTTTGGCTTGCATTTGAGAAGCCACTACTCTGGGAATTAAATTCTTCCTAATATAGAAGCGAAAGCATTCTGGGTACTATTTAAGTAGCACTCAGAGTTCCCAAGAGAAACAGAGCAGCTGTCTGCTGTCATTTACGTAATCTCTTGAAGAGCGGGCCTCCGTCCCCCTCACCAGCTCCAGCCCTTTGGTCCTCTGGCCTATGTCTTCAGTTCCCAGTGTGCACGCAGTAAACAGGAGCGGCTTTATTACTACACCAGTGCAATTTCTTCCATTAACATTGACCCTCTTCTGAATCCTCCCAATTACACAGCATCCTCAGTCAGATTGGCTAATCATGTCTGATCACGCTGAGGAAGTAGAGTCCAATGACACGCCAAAATCCTGCCTCCTTTTCTTTCGCATATGCATAACTTTTAGGGGCTAATAAAGGGAAGAAAGCAGAGTTCAGGGACACTGTCAAGATTTGGGATATACCATCTCTCAGAAGTGACAGGCCTAATTTTTTTTATCCATGTCTACTACCAGGCCAATTCTAGCCCATCTTATATCCAGAGATTTGTTTTTCCTTTGATTGAACATGCAATTCAGGGGAAGAAACTGCTTTTAAAAATATTGTTTAAGAATAATGCATGTTTCTTAGAGAAATTTTGGAAAATGTAACTTAGCAAAAAGAAATCCAAACTACTCCTAATCCCTGTCATGCAGGGATTACTAGTGTTAGCCCAGTTATGCGTTTTGTTCCATGACTTTCAAAACAAATAATGGGATGGTATTCTACCTGTTTCTTTTTAAACTGCATTTTAAATCTAACAATATGCCTTCTAATAACTGCATTGTTTTCTTTACCAACTGTATGCCATGATGTATTTAACTAATTCTTAGTTTGTGCACATTTAGGTGGTTTCCACTATTTTGGTCTTTATAAATAATATTGCAAGAAGCATTGTTGTACAGAAATATTGATGCAAGCTCTGATTATTTCCTCAGGATAATTTCCCAGGAGTCAAAGAATAATATCAAGTACCTGTTTTAGCCACAGCACTCTGCTAGGTGTAGTGTAAAAGATGCAAAAATGATAGAGAAGCATGTCCCTCCTTCCAGTAGCTCCCAGTCAAGGAGTTGAACCCCTCCAGAAATAATTCCAGTGAGATACAGAAATAATTTCAAGTGTCATCACGGTAATGGGTCCTATAATTTGTACAGAGTAGGATTGCCCACTTTTATCAAATTTCTTTAGGTGCCAGCCACCTGGCCCACTATGATAGAAATGTTTTTCTCTTGCAGAATGTTAAGGGGAAAGTAAGGGAAAGAGATTAGCTGAATTGTGTATACTTTTGTTTTATTTCTTTCCCCCAGTGCAGTGTCAGTTGTGGACAGGGATACCAGCTAAGAGCAGTGAAATGCATCATTGGGTCATATATGTCAGTGGTAGATGACAATGATTGCAATGCAGCAACCAGACCGACTGATAGCCAGGTAAGTCTCCTTCATCCAATTCAGTTATTGGCTTTGGCCTCTAAGAAGCCAAAACTTCCCGGTGGTTCAGTAAAAACCAAAGTCCTTTCATAGGTGAGTATGCAGATAGATCAACCAGTTGATTAACTAAATTGTCCAGACTTTATTATTTGTTACATTTAGAATCTAGTATTTTTGATGTACCAGTGTGTTCTTCTTTGGTTATTTTAACTTCACAAAGTTTGACTCTCTTATTGGATGGCAAATGTTGGTTGTTTGATTTTGCTTTCTTAAACTCAGATTTTTTTAAAAATGATTTCAACTTGGAGTTTAGTAAATATTATCCTCTGTTCAGCTAGCAGTGTGTTGAAGCCAACTTGTACCAATTAGGAAGAGCCAATTCAGGTATTTTGTGAGCTGGTTGTTAAACATAGCCATTATTAATGATTAAAAATATAAATCTATAATTAATTATCTGAAAAACAAAGGTGATACTCAAATTCATCACTTCCTAATTATTTTAGTACATCTTACTATTATCTATGCTCTTGGGCTTAGTTAGGTCTGTTGTATCTGTGTGCTGGAAATATTATCATAAGGGCGTGGTACTGCACATCTCTTTCCAACTCTGCATTCAATGATGTCGAGTTAGTAACTTCAAACCGGTCATGGTAGGAGTTTTTAATACCACAGTTATCAGCCAGTGCTACAATTCTGGGCTTAATTTATTGTTCTATTGGTTGTCTAGCCTTAAGAAAGTGGTAGTGAACATGTTAATGCAAAGTAAACTTAAGAGTTTTTATGTCAGTAGCTTTACATTGTGAATAGCACAAAATATTGAAGACATACTCTTCCGATACTTGAAAACTATAATCTGATTCAGTAAAAGAAATCATTCATGTGATTGATAAATGAGTAGAGTTTCAACATCATTGTTCCACTTTCAATTTATTCTTAGATATGAACAGAAATATCAACTAACATTCATGTCAAAACTACACCCGTTTAGCAGTTACAACCATAGTCTGGCAACAGATTCAAGGGTTTAACTAAAGCCAACAAAAGCATTCTATGAGAATCAATTGGCTTGTGGAATTTATGATAAAGAATTGTTTATTTTATTATCATTTGTAAATAGTATATTACCCATCATTTATAACAGTAAAATGTATAATAATAAATCAACATATAGTAAAAATAAACAACACATAAACACAAATTAAACACAATAACGCAAATAAAGTGCATAAATAACACGTATAGGGTATGTATATATGATGTGTGGACCTTTCACAATGTTGGCATAACATATGTAAGGAGAATACATAAAGAGAAGACTTGGGTTCACATCCCAACTTTGCTAATTGCTGAAGGCAGGATTTGAATCCAGACCATGCCCAGTTCTCATGCCCTGAGGCCCTGGTGGCCCATGTACTGCCTCCATTCCAGGCACCCTCTGTTTGTTGCATTTCTGCACGTGGTGTTGATGGATGAGGAGTGTTGAAAAGAGTAATTGAAGAGACGGTGATGTCATTCATATTGTAGCTGATCAATTAACCCGTCAACATTTGTGACTTGTGTGATTTTTTTTTTATATCATTTTATCAAAATGTTTCAAACCACCCAGTGACAAATGCCTGGGAAACATTAGCTATTCCATCTCAGACAGACATGGAGTGAGGACTTGGCAACTCCCTTAGCAATTTCTCTCTAAGTTATTCTATAGCATCCATCTGACGACAGGGCAGCTCTGATGGTTGCAGCATGTGCATAATTTCTTCCGTTTGTGAAAAGTCCCCTGTGGCTTCTTTGGACCACGGGCAGAGGAACAGACAAGGCCTGTAGCCAAGTAAAGGGATTTCACATTCAGTTTGTGAGCTCTGTAAGGCAAGGGAGCGTGGGTCACGTTCGGCACCGAGCGCCCAGCACTTGACTCCGTGCCTGGTACATCCCAGGCATTCGATGAATGTGTATTTGCTAACCACCGAGTCTGGGAGTAATTGTGAGCGGTCTGTACTTCTGTTTTCCCATCTGTAAATATGGGCATGTATCTACACATGAAAGACTGCAAATCATTATAGATATTTCCTTTGGGAGGCCAAGAGGGTGTTATATAGACTCCAGTGTTCGGCATTTTGAATACGTCTCTTATATCTAGATTTGATCTCTGGGGCCTTGGGAGTTATCTTTGGATAAACTGGGAAAGCAAGTTCATAATTAGCAAATTATGATTAGAAAACCAATAAAATGTGAGAACAGAATTTGGCCTTCAAGACTTAAAAAAAAATTAACAACTAATAACTAGTAAGTGTTATCCTTTTCCCCAAAATTATGTGCTATTTTACAGTATTTTTTTCTCTTTTTCACAAGAACTGGTAGATAAATATGGTCTTAAAAAACATTCAGTAGACCCCTGCTCTGTTTAAAGGCACCCAAAGTGACTCAGATTATATCCCATTTTTATAGTTGAAGAAATTGGGGGTGAGGGATGTCATATGACATGCCCAGAATCAGACAGACCTGTGAGGTCTTCTCTGGGGGAATTCTTAGCCCTTATATTTTTATACACACATGACCATTTAGATATGTATTGGCTTGATGGTAACTTGGGCCTTTTTCCCCCCTCTCACATCTAGGACTGTGAATTGCCATCTTGTCATCCTCCCCCAGCTGCTCCAGAACCAAGGAGAAACATACCCAGTGTACCTAGAACCCAGTGGCGATTTGGGTCTTGGACTCCAGTAAGAAATAGAACAGAAAAAGCAGAAAGGGTGGGGAGGGGAGGCGTGACTATAGAAATGGGGTTATTACCCAGTAAACAGCCACATCAAATAATATAGCTGCGTTTCGTTACTCCAATACCTAGTGCTCAGCCACTTGTGGGAAAGGTACGCGGATGAGATACGTCAGCTGCCGAGACGAGGATGGCTCTGTGGCCGATGAGAACGCTTGTGCGGTCCTGCATAGACCACCTGCCAAGGAGCAGTGTTCTGTGACCCCCTGTGGGCAGTGGAAGGCTTCAGACTGGAGTTCTGTAAGCCAGCAGATTCTTTGGAATTGGGAGGGGATTGGAGGGATGAGTAAGAGAAATGAGGAGCGGCAGGTCCCAAATGTCAATGGGTAATATTTCAGAGTTGGGTTTAGTTTGAGATTTAAATTATTCTGCTCGATATATGTGCAGCATATAAGGTGGGACTCTCAGCAAGAAATGCTGCATTGGCTCCTGGAGAGAATGACATAGTCTGACTTTTGTTTTAACAGAGTCATGTTTCATCATCTGTGGACATTAGACTCGGGGGCGGGGGGGGGTTGGCAATTTTCCAAATTGCAGGAGTCCAGCTGAAAGGTCATTTCAGTGGTACAGGCAAGATTAGATGATGGCTTGGACCAGCAAGGTGAGGGTAAATTCTGTGGAAGGTGGCTGGATGGGGGGGTATCTTTTGAAAACTAAGCCAACAGCATTTCTTAATGCATTGGATGTGGGGTGGGAAGAAAGGAGAAGGGACAAGGATGACTCCAAGGCTTTTTGGCATAAGCAAGGGGGTAAGTGATGGGCCCATTCCTGAAATGTGCATCCATGGATTAATGGCCACCAGACGATAATCCTTTCTCTTTCTGAATGCTCAACCTAGTGCTCCGTGACTTGTGGGCAAGGTAGGGCCACCCGGCAAGTGGTGTGTGTCAACTACGGTGACCACGTGATCGACCAGGGCGAGTGCGACCCGGACCATATCCCGGAAACCGACCAGGACTGTTCCATGCCACCGTGCCCACGATGGACCCCAGTCAGTGGCCCAGCTCAGCACCCTTTCCAGAACAAGGATTATCGCCCTGGAAGTGCCAGCCTAAGCCGTACCCACGTGCTCGGGGGAAACCAGTGGAGAACTGGCCCCTGGGGAGCAGTGAGTATTCCCTGAAGCCTATCCCTAATTTGCTTTCTTTTCTTTCACTTGAGGTGGGGCTTGGAGGAAAGCAGACTAGAAAGGACTTTGAAGTATTTTGTTGTGATGAGGGGTTGACATTGTGCATCTTCATTTGTTTTGGGTTAACTGTAGGTGGTTAATTGCAGTTTCTGGAAGATGCCCCACAATGCTGTTTGCAGGCCTGTGGAGGGAGGTGGGGGCAGATGTGTCACTGCTGTGTAGGATCAGGTGGCCTCCTGGGAGAACTGTGCTGTGAAAGCAACGGGTATTGAGCCTTGAAGTGGCAGGCAACTCTTTCTGTAGGGGACAGAGAAACTTTTCTGAAAGGGAGTTCTTTTTTATTTTTTAAGATTTATTTTATTTATTTCTTCCCCCCATCCCCACCCCGTTGTTTTGCGCTTGCTGTCTGCTCTCTGTGTGTTCTTCTGTATCTGCTTGTCTTCTCTTTAGGTGGCACCGAACCAATCCTGGGGCCTTCTGGAGTGGGAAAGAGGCACTCAATCTCTTGCGACACCTCAGCTCCCTGGTCTGCTGCATCTCTTATTGTCTCTCCTCTGTGTCTCTTTTTGTTGCATCATCTTACTGTGCCAGCTCTCCATGCAGGCCAGCACTCCTGC
>JAQZBX010025913.1:0-29258 GCA_029593785.1 Cabassous unicinctus | reverse complement strand
TCAATTCTATGGGAGGGAGATTGAGAAAATTAAAACTTCCATACAAATATCACATTTTTCAAATGGAAGAACTCCCAACTGGACCAGAAGTTCATATTACCAATATACTTTTCATTGATACAATTTTCAGTAAGTACAAATACATGGCATTAAGATTCAGAACCTAATATAGGCCTGACAAGTCTTATGTTCTGGAAGGCCTCAAGTCCTGCTCAATTTCCAGTAACAGTGTTTTTACAGATCAATAATATGGGGTTTAATTTCCTGCATATTTTTGCATTTAACATTCTAGTCTAAAAACTGGATTAGAAATTTGTCAGAATTCTTGGCACTCCCCAGCAGCCAATTTTTGAAATTTTGCTGAAACAATCCACAAAAACCTCTTCCCCAAACTGTGATTCCCAATCTCCAATTTATGCATAAAAATCAATCTTTTTATATATACCATAAAAGGTAACTTAAAAGGTACCCATGAATATTAAAACTAGTTGTTAGATTTAACTAGCTTTATAATAATTTACGTCTTTAAACATAAATATCTGCAGCTTGATATTCTGTTGACAATGATTGTCAGAGCCTAGAACTCAACATCATTTAATTTCCACTCATACACACAAAACACACACTGTATCATACAACTTACTCCTCATGTCTTGAGAATCTTCTGTTCCCTTTCATCTTTGGCCTCCCAATCAATTCCAAGGTCAAACATCTTTTAATTAAAACATTATTTTGAGATGCTTAACGAGTTTTTCACCCATATTTCATCAATGCTTTTCCTAATCTTTCAAGTTGTACTGCCAAAATCTGAAACCTGTCTCAAAAAGATCACCAAATAAAAAGAAAATGAAAGAAATATTAAGGTGACTATTCCAGAATAGGACATGGGAGGTTAGAATTACTCAAGATTCTCTATTGGAATCACACTTTATTTTATGTCAATGAATGGCAGGAATTGCTAAAAATCCTATGATGCAAAATATCTTTCATATTCTTTGGTGACTGACCAAAGAACTTAACAAAAAAAGTTGAGGAGTACATACCCTTTTTCATACAAAGTGCCCCTTAGAACGCCAGAATAGTTGCAATGCATCTGAGGCCTCACCTGTAGAAAAAGGCTGTCAAAGGGACAGCCAGGACACCCACTAAATTTGTGGAGAACCCTGAGAAAGTGTGATTTTTAAAATCTGTACTGTAAGTTTCACCAGCCTTTTTCACTGTATTCATAGGAAACTGCAGGCAGTCTGCCAGCACTCATACTATGCTTACCCTAGGTTTGCCATGTAATAGCTATGGCTTTGGAATTTCACAAGTGATATTCTTTAAAACTTGAAGGAATAATTATGTCTTTTAATTCCAGGTTTGCAGTTTTAAAATATCACTTGCAGTTCTTTATTCAGTTAAGTAGCCATATGGATACCAACCATCTGTGGGAAAAAAGTCTACCTCAAAGATATTTAGATTTAACATTGTACAGTTAGGAAGCAGCTGTACCATAATAAGCAAAAATCTTATTACTGATGGTTGGTATTTAAGATAAAAGTCCATTAAAAAAAAAGTCCATTCAATATAGAGCCTAGTGGTTTATTGCAAAATCAAAATTCGAGTTGCAAATTTACTACATCCATTCAAAATAAATAAATTATATGAAATACAGATTCTAGCATAGATACTTGAAAATCAAACCAATGGATTGAACCTGCATGTTTCATTTGCTCACAAACTTGCACACACTAACACACTAATACTCCGCAAAAAAGACAATTGCAGCAAAGAAAAAGAAAACTGCCCTTTTGCAAATAAGCCTAAAAGCATCCTTCCAAGGAGGCCAAAATAAACATGCATATATATGTATAAAGTGTTACTGTTCAACACAAATGCTATTTCTAAAAAAAAAATTTAACTGCATAGGTTAAAAAAAATGTGCAACATCTTAAGCCATTAAAGCACCAAAAACAAAGAAACAAAAAAACACCAAAATCAGTTTACGACAACTAATATATACAAATAAGAAATATTGATCAAAACTCAGGAAGTAAATACCTGGACTAATACACTGTCCATTGTTGGGAGAACTTTTCTTCGATTTAAATGTCTCTTTCTCATCTCTAAAAAAATTTTTAAAGTGCTAACTTTATATAAAGCAGGCAATGTCTTCAAGTAATTTGCTATTAAGTATGCCAATTTTTATAGAGCTATAAAAATAACCAAGAATAAACTAAAGTGAAACAGGAAAATAGAAATGGTGAAAAAACTGACAAATTGTAGCTGGACAAGCAATATATTGTTACTATACCATCGCTGACTTCCTTATTTCAATTAAATGTATACACTTACAGAATTAGGTTTCTGTTGATTTAGTATACTAACTCCCTTAGATGTGCTAATTTCTACAACAATCAAATGGTATACAAAAAGTTTTAAGGAAAACAGTGCCACTGAAAAATTAGCACGACACTAATTAAAGCAATCTTAAAAATAAAAGGTTGTCTACTACTGTAAATGAATAGAAAATGTAATAGGTCGTACAAAGTTAAGAACTGTGGCCTTGTCCAAAGCTTAATTACTCCTGCCCTTTAGCTGCTTTTTCAAGGAAATATACATTAACCAAATGGCGATTGAGGTGTTTGCTGTAATCTTTTTCCTTTCTAAAAGAACGATCACAAAAAATACAAACAAAATCTCCCTCAGCCACTTTGGCTGCCAAGGCTTCTTTTCCATTTTTTCCACTAGTTTCTTGTGGAACTGGCCGAGCCCCATTCAATCCAGAATCATCGCTACCTTCTGACATGTTGTCACTTAGGTCACTTCCATCGTGACTATGGATCCCTTCATCTTCATCAATTTCCTGAGACTCATTCACTGCTGTGGTAACAGAAGGTGATGCCAGAACAGTTTGGGACACTGCTTCTCCTTTTTCTATTGGTGGGGGAACAAGCAGTGGGGAAATTGGTTCTTCAACTGCTGAGTCTTTACCAGGAAGATTCTCTGTTGTGTTCTGATCAGTGTCAGTTTCCATTTCACAAAGCACAGTGTCAGCCTGATTTAAAACTTCACACTCTGACATATTCTTCAAGTTTTGTTCAGAGCATGATATACTGGTAGATTCCTTAGTACTAGCATCAAGACCAGCTATACTCTTATCTGCCTCTTCTACTTTCTGAAGAGGGGCTTCTTTAATTCCTTCCCCTTCAGAGCATAATTTTTGGTCTTTTGGTTCTTCTTCTTTTAAGTTTTCCTTTGGCAGTGGTGCTGATGGTGGTAGATCCTGTGCACATGTACTTTCCTTTAGAATCTGTCTAGCTTTATTAACAGGCATTAAGCCAACTTCATTAAGTACTTGCTCTTTCCGTGCCATTTCACTCTGCCTGCCAGACTTTTCCATTTTATTATCTTTTGGACGAGGAGACCTTCTGGGGATCAGTTCCATCTGAGGAGAAGGCTCCATAGGAGGAAGAGACTCCATGGGAGGAGATTCCATCTGAGCAGACTCCATAAGAGGAGGTTCCACTGGAGCAAGCCCTTTCTGAGCAGACTCCACAGTAGGAGACTCCATCTGAGCAGACTCCACAGTAGGAGGCTCCATCTCCATTGAAGCAGGCCCCTTCTGAGCAGACTCCACAGCAGGAGGCTCCATCTCCACGGGAGAAGGCCCTTTCTGAACAGACTCCACAGGGGGAGGCTCCATCACCATTGGAGCAGGACCTTTCTGAACAGACTCCACAGGAGGAGGCTCCATCGCCATTAGAGCAGGCCCTTTCTGAACAGACTCCAGAGGAGGAGGCTCCATCTCCACTGGAGCAGCCCCTTTCTGAACGGACTCCATGGGAGGAGGCTCCATCTGAAGAGACTCTATTGGAGCAGGCCCCTTCTGAGCAGACTCCATGTGAGCAGGCTCCATCTGAGCAGGCTCCTTCTCAACAGGCCCCTTCTGCAGAGAAGCTATCTGAGGAGGTTTGCTGCTTTTTTTACTTGATTTATTTTTCCAAGTCTTTTTCTTTGTACTTTTTTTCATGCAAGTATTTTGCTTTTTATTCTCCTCTACTATGTTGTCACCCTTTGGTACTTCCTGACAGTTTTTGGATCTACTTTCTACCTTCTTTTTCTTTTTTGTCACAGGTTCTTCATCATGCACAGGGTCATTAAAGGAATGGGCTTCAGCTTCTATCTTCCTTTTGCTTTTCTTGGTTTTACAGGATTTATTTCCTGTACGTACATCTACCTCTTTAGGCTCGGGTGCAGATTTGCGAGTTCTAGTAGTCACTTGAATTACTGAGGCATTACTACAAGGCCTTTTCTCTTTTGAGACATTATCTTTTTTCTCCACTTTTACAGGCTTCTCGTTTTTCTTTCCAGCCACATCTCCCTTTATTTTTGTCTGCTGTGTTTCTGTTTTATCATTGGTAATATTGTTATCGGGCAAGTCAGCCTCCCGCTTTTTGGTTTTCTTAAGTTTCACTTTTGAAACATCCATTGTTTTACTAGGGCAAGTAGGATGCTTAGATTTGAAATGATACTGCAGATTACACTTCTTGGAAGCTGCATAGTCACAAACAGGGCAATTGAACTGCCGTGGGTTAACATGCAGCTCTACATGTTTTTTGAAGTTACTTCTATCTGCTGTTTTGTAGTCACAGTGTGGGCAGTTAAGAGGTTTAGGTCCATTGTGAACCTGTCTTGCATGGCGGGTTACTTCATGTTGATTAGAGGCCACATAACTGCACTGATCACATTTAAATGGCTTCTCACCTGAAGGTAAACACATATTAGACAAGACATAGATTAAAACATGAATTCAAAATTTGTTAAAATATACTTATAAGAAATTGGATGTGTATAAACACAGACTATTGAAAAGATTTTATCATGCACCTTACATTTACCATATTTATTTGCATAATTTTCTCTACCCCTTGAAATAGACTCTAAAACCAAATGGGAAAATAATTATCTCAGTCTACCCTCATCTTAAGAAAGGTTCACAAAGTTAGGGCTCTCAAACAAAATGTATAAAGAACAGGGATTCATCAAGAAGCATACAACAATTACTGGCAAAGTTAGTTGGGCTGTGGATGTTAATTTTGGGGCAAGGGCACAAAAGCAGGAATATAATCAATTAAAAGTTTTTAAGTTTGGTTAAAACAAATGTATAATGTATAATGGTGTAGAATTTAAATTCCCATATATTTTTAAGATAAATCTTGAGTCTACAGAGGAATTTCTTACAGTCTAGTCTATACCCCTAGACCCTAGGTGGAAAAGTTTGAAAGCATACCTTTAACCTCAGAGAACAAAAGGCCTTTTCTATTAAATTTTAATGCTTTTGTCCATCATAGCAAGTGCTGGGCAAAGTTTCACTCAGCAAACTTTTCTAATGCCAGAGTTGCCATTTTAAAGGCAAAAGATAACCAAGGAAGTTATTCAGACATCTCTGAATTCCCCTCATCCCCCACATTCTTCTACGACTTTTCCAGAAAATGCACAAGTAAACTAGGTAAATGAGAAGGGGCATACAAATAGATATGGTATGTAAAATAAGCAAACAAAATCATAATCACATACACACAAAACCAGAAAAACCACCACCACCCCCAAATTAAAAGTAACACATTCTACCTGAATACATACCCATCTAGATCACACTCTAGTAATATTACCAAATGGTATCCATACCCCACTGGTCCAATGGAATGCATAGTAGAAAAATGGAAATTGACATTTATGAAAATTCATCTCGCAAACATTCTTAAATTCATATAAAATCTTATTTTTTTTTATAAAACAAAACTAGTCAGACATTAAGCTTTACATGATTAGAAAATGCCTGGTGATAACTTAAAATATTGAATCACACACACACACAAAATAATCTTATCCTGGGAGCCAGTGTAGCTCAGTGGTTGAGCACCAGCTTCCCAAATGAGGTCCCAGGCTCAATCCCCAGTACCAAGTACCTCAAAAAAACAAAAAAAAAACAAAAACAAAAACAAAAAAAACCCAAAACCTTATCCAGGTTTGTCAGATTGGAAACAGAGCTAACTGAACAACTCTTTTCCATTATAATCCACTAATAGATACGTAAGAAAGTTTCTAAAACACACCACATTACTCTATACTTGACCTGATTTTGTTCTTTAAATGGAGACAAATATTTGCTTAACATATATAGACAAAGAATGGGTAAAGTGAAATAATGGTTAAGAACTAAGTTCCCGAGTAAGAGTCTGGGGATCAAGTATGGCTTTGTACCTTGCTTACTGTGAGACCCTGGGCAAGGAACTACTCTTATTAAGTCTCCAGGGCTCCACAAAAGGACAAATATTGTATGATTCCCCTTTTGTGAAATACCTAGAATAGACAAATTGAAAAACAGAAAATAGATTGCAGGTCACGGAGAATAGGAAATTATTGCTTAATGGGTACAGTTTGGGGTGATCAAGTTTTGATAATGGATAGTGATGATGTCAATCTAATCATACCATTGAATTACACTTATGAAAGTGATTAAAATGGTAAATAGTGTTGTGGTAACTTTAATAAAAATAAAGATGCCTATAAGACTCAATTTCCTCACCAAGGAGTTGTGAGCTACAATCTAAGTCATGTAAAGCATTTAGCATAGAGCAGATAGTAAGTATACAGTATGCATCACCTATAATTCACCACTTTTGGTACCAAATGGCAATTTTTAGTATGGGTAAATAAAAGGAAAGATTCAAATAGTTATCCTGCCTATCCTATATAAATCTCCCTCTGAGTAAACAAATAGTTGATGACTTCTGTTTATCTGTGAAAATATGTGCTAATAAAAAGAATGATAATTAAAAATATCACCATTTTGTAACCTCTAATGAAAAAGATCAACACAGCATCATAGCAAGCATCAACTAAGACACATGCCTGAGGGCACCAGTGACAGGGTATGAGGGAGAATATAGAATTTTGTTTAAAATTTAATAGCATCAACTCTGTGACTACACCAAATACTACTAATTGTACATTTTGGATGGACTGTATGCTTTATGAATACGTTTCAATGAAATTGATAAAAATAATTTAGTGGCATAATCAGTTTGCTCCCTTAGTTTTTCTGTTTTCCTTTTGATGCCATTAAATCGTTTGTATAATACCTATTCATCAAGATTTTCTAAGTTATTAGTACCTAGTGGAATATATATCTTTTTAACTTCCTTTCCCAATTTTAGTAACATTTATCTGTTTTTCATCTTTATAAATATAAATGTGCCATTTAATTTTATTCTTCCCAAATTAGTTTATAAGTATAAATTCAAAGAGGAAAGATTTTTACAAGCTTTACATTTTCATGTAAATAATCCAGAAGGAATAACAAAGGAAATTTAAAATTAAAGAGTAACAGAGACATACAATGTATTACTACTCAGGAATAAGAACCAAATTCTCACAGTGCAACAACATGGGATCAATCTCAAAAGCAAGCTGAGTGAAAGAAACTAGACACAACATACACACTGTATAGTTCATTTATAAGACATTTAAAACAGGCAAAACTTGATTAAGAGAAGTCAGGATGTTAACTGTGGGGAGACTGAAGGGGTATTGACTGGAAAGGAACAAGAGGGAACTTTTCTGAGGGTGATGGAAGTACTCCATGTCTTGATTTTGGTGGGAGCCAAACAGGTAAAAACATACATAAAGTTGAGCTGTGTATTTACACACATAATTATACCTCAATAAAATACTGTTTTAACATTACCTTTTCAATAAGGCCAGCTTTTACATAATACCTCCAAATAATCACCAAATAGTTGGTGAAAAGAAAACTAATTTATTGCTGAATAAAATATTTTTCCATCTTAAAAAAAGAGTAACGGAATGGAGGTGGAACTTACCATGTTGTTTCCTACTTTTCTGTTTATACTCTTTAACAAACACCTATTACACACATAATGGGAAAACAAGCAAAATGGACACCTATGTTCACTGGATGGGGTAACTAACCAGTATGATACATAAAGTATATAGAGATAAATGACAAAGAGCACAAAAATATAATGACAAATACAAACTGGATAGTGACATCTCCACTGAGGGTAGGAAAGGAGAGCTGAAGATAGTGTCAGGGTCTGTAGGTCTACCCGGGGAAAGATATCGGAATACTATAATGCAGAAACACCAATAAAATGGAAAATAACCAGAATATCTGCATTTTCACCAATATCTAATTTTCTCTCTCACCAAACAAATATCCTGATTCCTAATTTGACCAGAAAAGACCTATTCCAATGGATGAAAGTGCTTGAAATAAATGATCAATTAAGTTTTGTCTCATTAACCAATCTCTTTGTTAGTTTACCTAAAAGTATCATCTCACCAGAGCCTAAGACAGACAGGGCACACACTTTACTTCCCTAAAATACATTCATATGAACAAGAAACCAAAATTCCCAGTTCAGACACCAAACCACAGAGAAGACAGTCACACTTCATGTGATGCTGTCTAAAGGCCACCCAATTTGACCTGATTTAGCCTCATTTTATTGCAACTTCTATTAAAAGTATTAAAACGTAGGATCTGCTAAAAGTAATTCAACACATCCATATACACAAAACAGACTAACTTTTTTTTGACTCATAATCTCTTGGCATCCAATAAAAGACAATGGTTCTGCTCTCTCAATTCATTGTGGCTCAAATTTCAATATGCTATATGTAGCTTCTTTACTTGAGCCACTTTCTGAGCCATCATATTTTTTTTTAACATTGTTGACAAATGAAAATGAGAGGGTGGGGTCTGAGGCTAAATCCTAATTCTAATTCTGAGACATGACTATTAACCTTAGATAAATTATTTATCCTCTCTGAGCCTGTGTTATCATCTGTAAACTGGGATTAGGTCTCTTCAAGGTATTAAGATTAGAGATAATGAATTTCAATTTTTCAATACCCAGAATGCAGACAATAGTAGCTAATAGTCATTCATTATTAACAGACTTTTAAAATGCTTCCTGTACCGTAACAGCAACTACTGAAAACCATCTTTAAAATACAGCAAACAAAACTCAAAAGACAACATTTAGCAAACCCAAATAAAGTTGTTCTAAGTACCTATTATCGACTGGGTTAAATCACCACAGATAAACATTTATATGGTGAAAAGACAAAGTATTATTAGTTCAATGAAATGATAAAAGTGGTGTCATCATCCTAATTCAGGCATTACTAATAATGGTCAATCAGATACCCATTATTCAAATAAGACACACCATGAAATAGATACTAAGACTTTAAATTTATAGGTAATCCAAAGGAGAAAGAAAGAAGCTAAATGACATGAGAAAGCAAAAATCCAGAAGGTAGGACATTCTACAGGAAAAAATGGCCATATTTCCTCAATGTCTTAAGTTTACCCATCTACAAATGGGAGTAATATAGAATACATATATCATAAGGTAATTATTAAGACTAAAAGGAATGAACTCATATTAACCTCTTAAGTGTTTCACTTAATGGCTCCAGCCTAGCCATTGAAAGGACATTAATGCCTAAACCCCCACCAAGTTTGAGAATGCATTCAAGTTATCTTCTAAAAATGAAGCCTGGAAGCACCCAAAGGTAATAAAAATCAGGTTCCTGGTAAATGACCCAATTCAATCACTTAAGAGATTTAGAATACTCAAGATACATGACATGGGAAAAAATATTAGGAAATCTAAAGAGATGTTACAACTCAACAATAAAAAGACAAACAACCCAAGTGAAAAATGGGCAAAAGACCTGAATAGACATTTGTCCAAAGAAGAAACACAAATGTCAAAAATCACATGAAAAAATGCTCAACACCACTAATGATTAGGAAAATGCAAATCAAAAATCTACAATGAGGTATCATTTCACACCTATCAGAATGGCCACTATTAAAAAGACAGAACTACAAGTGTTGGAGAGGATGTGAAGAGATAGGAACACTTCTTCACTGTTGGTGGGAATGCAGAATGGTTCAGCCACTGTGGAGGACTGTTTGGCAGTTCCTAAAAAATTTGAATATAGGCTTGCCACATGACCCGGCAATACCACTACTGGGTATATATACCCAGAACAGTGTCACAAGCAGTGACACGAACAGACATCTGCATCCCTATGTTCATAGCAGCATTATTCACGATTGCCAAAAGTTGCAAACAACCCAGGTGTCCATCAACTGATGAATGGATAAACAAACCGTGGTGTATTCACATGATGGAATAGTATGGAGCTGTAAGAAGAAATGAAGTCATAAAGCATATAACAACATGGATAAACCTGGAGGACATTATGTTGAGCAAAGCAAGCCAGGCACAAAAGGACAAATACTGTACGACTGAATTACTATGAACCAAATATATTGTATAACATATTGTATGATTTTAAAAATTGTGTATGTATCCAGTACATTGAACTGAGAAATCTATGTTTTTATTTAACTGTATTTTCTTTTTATTTTTAAACTACTGTTTATATTTTCAATTATTAAATGTACAAAATAAAGTTAAAAAAAAGATATAGGACAAGCACAGGGGGTCATGAAAACCAAGCATACTACCTGCCCCCCTCAGATTTGGCACAAATAAATCAGAATCTGTAATATTTACCAAGTCATTAATGTCTTAAGGCAGTACTGTCCAACAGAAATATAAGGCAAGCCATATATGTAATTTTAACTTTTCTAGTAGTCACACTGAAAAGGTAAAAAGAAACGGGTAAAAATTTACCCAAATATATCGTTTTAACATGTAAAAAAACATGAAATAGGTATTTTACATTCTTTTCTTCACACTAAGTGTTTGAAACCTAAAATGAATTTTTTTTTACGACTCAATTCACACTATATACATTCTATAAGCTCAAGAGCCACATGAGGCTTAGTGGCTACCCAGTTTTACCTTAAGGTAACTGTTAAGGGAAATGGGTATTCATAGACTTCTATAAACAGCTAGATTTTAGCATCTTTCCCTACAGGAGTATATAATGAATCTGGAAAGAGAGTATTCTCATCAGAAGTGATGGTTCACTCAAGGGTCAATCATGGTCAAAATGAAGTAAAACCATCTATGCTAAAAAATCTTAACTTGGCCACCCTACATACCTCAATAATTAATGGGAGACCAATTATGTGTGATCTGTATGATCTAGATTATGTCAGTCATTGGAGCAGATACATCCACCACTTGTTAGTCCTACACTTCATTATAGGTTAATAAGTTGCTATCCTAGGTTATCTAACAGTTTCTTTTCAGCTTAGTTTTTAAAATAAGTCCTAAAGTCTTTTCAACTCTCAAAACAGAACAAACTAAAATTCCAAGCCCCAAGAATCTAAGAAGGAAATCCTGGAACCTGGAAATCACACCATAATACCCCATGTTATACTATGTGAGAGTGCATGTTGAAGGACTGTGATAAGATGGGTTGACAAAAAGGATACACTAGCCAGCCTTGGTCAATGACAGCAGTTCAACTTTTGTTGCATACATGGAACTCTTTGAAGAACTGTTAGAAGTTAAGGACCCTCCTTCCCAGAAAAAGCACATACACATTTACATTCAGTTTTTTAAGTTCCAGATCTAAAAAACTTGCTATGTTTACTACAAATGATAGAAAAGTTCCCATTTCTTACAAACCTGAATGAGTACGCATATGTCTAGTTAGATGAGTCTTCTGAGAACTTGAATAAGGACAAAGTTCACATTTATAAGGCCGTTCTCCTGCAAAAAATATAATGGTGTTTAATTACATAACAAAATAAGACAAATACCATTCTCACTAGCAGTATATACAATAATCAGCACTGAGTATTTTTTAAATGTTTTTTCTTATTCCTGACAAAATGACCAATTTATACCCTGAATTAGAAATATAAATGATTTAATTCAGAATTTAGAGAACATTGTTTCAACTTTGCTGACAAAACAATACCACCAGCTTTGTGAATTCACACAGTCCTTTTCATTTTCACAGTGATGATGCATGCTATCACATTAATATTTTAGAAACTGAGAAACTACCTTAGTTTAAAAAAAAAAAACAATGAGTATTCCTTTTTCTAATTAAAAATATCCTTAAAAAGATCTTTCCAAATTTCCTGATGCTATGGGTAGGATAAATTTCTTATCCTTGTAAATGACAAAATCTACCATTTGAAATTGCTAGCTTAATTTAACAATTTTGTTAGCTCAATGCTTTTGAGTGGGGGTTGGGGAGTGAAAGGGTATTGCTGCTTTAAGTTAATTTCAAGTATAGGTATAACATTTGCAAAATGGTCAGTCAGCAATGTTAAAATATAAAATATATTCAGAAAAGCCAAGGGAACAGAGATAAACTCAAAGGTGAGAGGCTAGTGATTTAGTACTAAAAAACTAAGATTGTAACAGAAAATGCATACTCCTTATGGACGTGAGTTGTCAACCACAAAATAATGAGTAAAGCTGGAGAGTTTTTCATTTTGATCTTTTTTTGTAGGTCTTAGCTACTTTATAAAGTAAGGAAGTTAGACATTGTTACATAGTAAGTATAAATTAGCAAGTAGCTATAGATTAGGTCTAACTAGGTAGGAGCAATAGAATGCCTATTTTTGACCTGAATGAACTTCAGGTGGTTTAAAAAATGTTCATGATTTCTGGAAAGAATATACAAAAAGGCCAATAAACACATGAAAAGATGTTCAACATGCATTACCCTCATGGAAATGCAAATCAAAACCACAATGCAATGACTTCACATTCACCATGATGCCTATAACAAAAAGGTAATAACAAATGCTGGCAAGGATCTGGAGAAACTGGAAGCTTCATGTATGGCTGGTGGGAATGTAAAACTGCAGTCACTTTGGAAAGTGTAACAGTTCTTCAAATGATTATAACAGTTACCACATGACCCAGCAATTCCAACTGCTAGGTACATACCCAATAAAAACGAAAACATGTCCACTCAGAAACTTATACAAAAAAGTGCCTATCAGTGAACCCTAATATAAACGATATTAATAATACAATTACAAAATTGTTCTTTCACAAATTTTAATAAATGTACCAAACTAAAGCAAGGTATTGGTAATAGGGTGCTATATGGGGAACTCTGTAGTTTATGCCTTATTTTTCTGTAAGTCTACTTCTCTTAAATAAAAAAAAATTTTTAATTAAAAGAATAAAGAAGTTCATATCAGAATTATTCATCATAGCCAAAATATGGAAATAACCTGAGCACTGTATGCCTCCAATGGAGGGTGCAGCTGAGGGCTAAGTATGGTTTCTCTTCGGCAAATATAACCATCACAACTAGGTTTTGAATCCCTGATTCAGAAGAGCTAGTTACTGGAAATTGAAGGATTCATCTCCATTAAAAGGTTTGCCAAAGAGTACCACTTGCTGGAAAGCCAGGAAAGTGAAAGAAAACAAGGCTTGTCTCTCCTGTTTACTTCCCAGGAGCCAGAGATCGGGTCTATGCATCATTAGCGGCTCCCTGTCCCTGTTTTAATAACTTAAACAGGGCAATGTAAAATTTTAGAAAAAACTGAACTAAAAAGCAAAGAAGTACTGTGAAATAAAACAGAGTAAAATCACCAACATAATCAGATGCCTAGATATCAAAAGAAGATAAAAAGTTATATGAAGAAACAGGAAGATATGGCCCAGCCAAAGGAACAAACCAAGAATCCAGGAGGGAAACGGACGTGGCTCAAGCAATTGGGTTCCCATCTACCATACAGGAGGTCCAGGGTTTGATTTCTGGAGCCTCCTGGTGAAAGGCAAGCTAGCCCGCATGACAAACTGGCCCAAGTGGAGAGCTGGTGCACCAAGATGACATAACAAAAAGAGACACCAATAAAAGATGCAGCAGACCAGGGAGCTGAGGTGGCTCAAGAGATTTGAGCGCCTCTCTCCCACTCCAGAAGGTCTCAGGATCGGTTGCCAGTGCCGCCTAGAGAAGACAAGCAGACACAGAAGAGTAGGGAGCAGTGAGCGCAAAACAACGAGGAGCAGTGAGCGCAAAACAACGAGGGGGGCGGAGAAATAAATAAAATAAATCTTAAAAATAAAAAAAAAGGTACATTAGTGGGGAAGCAGATGTGGCTCAAGCAGTTGGGTGCCTACCTACCACATGGGAGGCCCCCAGTTCGGTTCCTAGTGCCTCCTAAAGAAGGCGAGCAAGACAGCAAACTGACGCAACGGGCTGGTGTGGTGACACAACAAGAGACACACCAAGCAGGAAGCGGATGTGGCTCAAACAATTGAGCACCTTCCTCCCACATGGGAGGTCCCGGGTTCAGTTCCCAGTGCCCTCCTAAAAAGAAAAGGAGCATACACAGACAGCACACAACAGAGCAGACAGTGAGTGCAAACAACGAGGGGGGACAGGGAGAAATAAATCTTTAAAAAGTACAATAGCGGGGGGAGCAGATATGGCTCAAATGGTCTCAGAGAACTGAATGACAACACAAAATGCAAAAATATACCCATTACAGGTGTCCCACAAGGAGAAGAGAACTGCAAAGGAATAGAAAGGATATCTGAGGAAATAATGACTAAAAGTTTTCCAACCCTAATGAATATCAATATTCAAAAAAGACAAAGTATCCCAAACAGAATAAATCCAAATAGACCTACTTCGAGACATCTACTATTCAGAATGTCAAATGCCAAAGATAAAGAGGGGATTCTGAGAGCAGCAAGAGAAAAGCAATGTATCACTTAAAAAGGGAGCCCTCAATAAAGCAAAGTGCCGATCTTATCAGAAACCAAGAAGGCAGTAGAACAATATATTTAAGGTACTAAAAGAGATGCACTGCCAACCAAGCATATTCTATCAGGCAAAACTACCCTTCAAAAATGAAGGCGAGTTGGATGGATTGTATGCTTTGTTAACACATATCAAGAAAATTGATTTGTTTAAAATAAAAAATTAAAAAATAGAGACGAGTTTAAAATCTTCACAAACAAAAACGGAGTTTGTTACCAAGAAACTGGATCTACAAGAGATATTAAAGGGTGTTTACCATCTGAAAGGAAAAGACAAGGACGAGGCCTGAACAAGAGTGTAGAAATGAAGGTTATAAGTAATATCAATACTTATGGGATACAGCAAACGCATTGCTGAAAGGGAAATTTATAGCTCTAGCCTCCTATATTAAAAAAAAAAAAAAAAGATAAAATCAAAGACCTAAACTGCACACCTGGAGGTACAAGAAAAAGCACCAATCCTGAAGCAAGCAGAAGGAAAGAAACAAAGAGTAGAGCAGAAATATATGAAATTGAGAACAAAAAAGTAAATAAATAAAAATCAACAAAACCAAAAGCTGGTTCTTTGAGAAGATCAAAGTAAATAAATAAATCTTTAAAAGAATTGAAAAGGAGGGAAAATTACCCAATACAGTTTATGAAGCCAACATCACCCATATGGTAAGGGTTTAATATCTATGATATATAAAGAGATGTGCTACAACAATAAAAAGATAGACAACCCAATTAAAAAATGGGCAAAACACTTGAATAGACATCTGTCCAAAGAAATACAAACAATGAGATATCATTTCACACTTACCATATTAAAGACAAAAACTGTAAGCATTGGAGAGGATGTGGAGACAGGAATAATTACTCACTGTTGGTGGGAATGTAGAATGGTACAGCTACTGTGGAGGACTGTTTGGCAGTTCCTAGGGAAGTTGAATATAGATTTGCCACGTGACCCAACACCACCACTCCAGAAAAATCTGAGAGCAGTGACACAACATCTGCACACTGATGTTCATAATGGTATTATTCACAAATACCAAAAGATTCAAACAACCCAGTGTCCATCAACCGATGAAAGGATAAACAAACTTTGGTGTATACACACAATGGAATATTATGCAGCTGTTAAGAAATGAAGTCATGAAGCATGACAACATGGATGAACCTGAAGGACACTGTGTTGAGTGAAACAACCCAGGCACAAAAGGACAAATACTGTATGACTGCTCTATTATGAACTAAATATATTTAGTTATTATATATATATATAGTATTATGAACTAAATATATTTTGTACAACCATGGAGTTAATAACTAGAATTATGGGTCACCATAAAATAGAATGAGGTTAGAGAATGTAAAGCTGAGGGTTAACCTGTGCAGAATTGGTAAAAAGGCTGTTTGTTAATCTCTGGAAATGAATAGAAAAGGTGTTAAGCACAACATAATGTTTGTAACTAGTAGTGCTATTATATGGGTATGTCAGTGGTTGAAAGGAAAAGTCAAAGTTCATGTATTTTTTTTTTTGAGAACTGGCTGGGGATTGAACTCGGGACCTCATGCTGAAAAGCCAGCGTTCAACCACTGAGCCTCAGTGTCTCCCCTGAGTTGGTTTTTTTTCATTTGTTTGCTTATTGTTTTTGTTTTTTTAGGTGGCACCAGGGACCAAACTCAGGACCTCCCATGTGGGAAGCAAGTACTTAACCACTTGGGCCACACCTATTCCCCTAAGTTCATGTATATTATTAGAAGGAAGGCTAAAAAAACTAACATGGGACTGAATAGCTTAGTGAAACTCACGTGAAATATGAATATAAGTAATATTACATATATAAGACTGTTTTCCTTTGAAACTGAACAAAAAATACAACCAAAGGAAACTATGAGCAGTAGCATACAGTAACATTAATAATCTTCAGGTAGGGGGAAAAAAAGATAGGAAATATACTAAGTGAAAGAAACTAGACACAAGATACTACATATTGCTTGACTCCATCTATACATAATGTAAATACAAATAAACTAGGGACAGAAACAGAATAGCAGTTATATATAGCAGGAGAAGCACAGAGACTGAGAGATGAGTTTTTGTTTGTTTTATTATTATTATTATTATTGCAATAATGAAAATGTTCTAATAATGATTGAATTGATGAATACACAACTATGTGATTATACCAAATACCACTGGTTGTACACTTTGGATAGACTGTATGCTTTATTAATATGTATCAATGAAATTGATTTGTTAAAAAAAAAAGTCAGTGGAAACCAGAGGAGCAGACACAAGAGATCGCCATGTGACAGGATTTCCAGAAAGCTACCAAATTTTGGGGAGAAAGCAAACCCTGCCAAGACCTTGATGTTGGACTTCTAGCTTCCCAAAACTATGAGACAAATTGAAAAAAATAAAAAAAAAGGAAGTAGATGTGGTTGAAGTGATTGGGCTCCCACCTACCACTTGGGAGGTCCAGGTTCAGTTCCAGGTGCTTTCTAGAAAAGGCAAGCTGGCATGACAAGATGACGCAACATAGAAACACAAAGAGGAAAGACAATGGAGACACAAACAAACCAGAGAGTTGAGGTAGCTCAAGTGATTGTGTACCTTCTTCCACATGGAAGGTCCCAGGTTCGGTTTCCAGTGCCTCCTAAAGAGAAGACACAGAGAGCACACAGCAAATGGACACAGAGAGCAGACAGCGACCGCAAACAAGGGGGGGGGGGCTGTAAATAAATAAAATAAATCTTAACAAAACTCTCCAAAAGATAGGACTAGAAGGAAACACTCACTATGGTAAAGTACATATATGAAAAACCCCAGGTGTGCAAGAGTGGCTCAACACAAGAAAGTCAATTACTGTAATAAACCACATTAATTAAAAAAAGAAAAACCCATCGCTAACACTGTACTCAATATTGAAAGAATGAAAGCTTTCCTGCTGAGAGTGAAAAAAGACAAGGATGTCCACTCTCTCCACTGGTTCAATATTGTGCTAGAAGTTCTAGCTAGAGCAATTAGTCAAGAAAAAGAAATCTGAGCAATCTGAGGAAGTCAGAAAAAAATTCCATTTACAAGCATGACTAAAAGAATTAAATATTTAGGAATAAACGTGACTAAAGACAAAGGACCTCTATTCAGAAAACTATAAAACATTGCTAAAAGAAACCAAAAAAGACCTAAATAAATGGATGGATATTCTGTGTTCATGAGTTGGAAGAATAAATATCATTAAGAATTGACATCTTAATGATATTTATTCTTCCAACACTTAATGATACTTAAAGCAATCCTGATAGAAATTCCAACAGCCTTCTCTGTAAAATAAGAAAAACCAATTATCAAATTTATCTGGAAAGGTAAGGGCCCTTGAATAGCCAAAATTTTTAAAAAAAAGAAGAATGAAGTTGAAGGACTCTCACTTCCCAACTTTAAAGCATATTATCTAACTACAGTGGTAAAAACAGCATGGTACTGGCATAAAGATGGACAGACTGACCAATGGAATAGAATCAAGAGTTCAGAAATAGACTCACATTTATGGTGAGTCACTCAGCTGGGTCAGAACAGCCTATTTAACAAATGGTGCTGGGAAAACTGGATATCCGTATCTAAAAGAAAGAAAAAGGACCACTATCTCATACCTTATATAAAAATTAACTCAAAATAGATCAGGGACCTAAATATAAAAACTAGAACCATAAAACTTCTAGAAGAAAATGTAGGGAAACATCTTCAAGATCTTTGTAGGTGGTGGTTGCTTGGATCTTACACCCAAAGCATGCGAAATGAAAGGGGAAAAAAAGATAAATGGCACTTGCTCAAAATCAAACACTGTTTCAGACAATTTTGTCAGAAGGTGAAAAGGCAGCCAACTCAATGGGAAAAATCTTTAGAAACCACATATTCGACAAGGGTTTCATTTTCATGTTATATAGAGATCACACAACGACCAAAAGACAAGCAACCTAATAAAAAAAATGAGCAAAAGACATAGAAATTTTTTAAAGAGGAAATACTAATGGCCAAAAGGCACATGAAAAGATGCTTAACATCACACAGATCAAAACTACGAGTTACCATTTCACGCCATAGAGAATGGCCATTATTAAAAAACCAGAAAACTATAAGTGCTGGAGAGTATGTGGAGTAATAGGAACATTCCTTCACTACTGGTGGGAGTATAAAATGGTGCAACCCCTGTGGAAGATGGCTGGCAGTTCTTCAGGAGATTAAATATAGAACTGTCATATGATCTGCTATCCCGCTACTAGGAATATATTAAGAACTGAAACAAAGGACCTGAACAGATATTTGTACACCGATGATCACAGCAGCATTATTCACAATTGCTAAAAGGTGAAAACAACTTAAGTGCCCGTCAACTGATTAATGGATAAACAAATATGGTATACACATAGAAGAAATGAATTGGGGAAGCGCATGTCATCATGGAGGAACCTTGAGGACACT
The DNA here is from genome assembly GCA_029593785.1 of Cabassous unicinctus. Lineage (NCBI taxonomy): Eukaryota > Metazoa > Chordata > Mammalia > Cingulata > Chlamyphoridae > Cabassous > Cabassous unicinctus. Next base: position 10,040 of record JAQZBX010025913.1, on the reverse strand, counting down.
ATGTAGAGTGAAATAAACCAGACACAAAAAGGAAAAATATAGTATGGCCTCACTGATATGAACTTAAATACAATGTGTAGACTTATGGAGTTGGACTATGGAGTGTACGTTGGTGGGAGACGGAATGCAGTTTGAGAAGGGGGATTTGATGCTGGATGTACGTAGAATGCTGAATTAGGGCAACTGTAAATAAGTGGTAATAGATGGAGTGGATGGTAGTACATCATAATGAGTGTAACAGACACTGCTGACTTATGGATGTGATTGTGGCTGAAATGGATAGTCTAGGGAGGTCAATGTTAGTTGGAGGACAGCTGGAGGATAATCTAGGGACTACATAATTGATTTTGGCAGTGGATGGGGATTGTGGTTGATAGCAGAGATACAGAAATGTTCTTCTACAAGGTGTTAAGAATATGGTGATACCATGGGAGGAATATAACTAATGTAACTTATGGACTATAGTTAAAAATAAAAATGTAATATTTTTGTAGCAAAAGCAAAGAAAGTACTATATCAATGCTAAAGGTAAAAAAAAAAAAAGAATATGGGGTTTAGTTTTGAGATATGAATATGATTAAGCATTTTTTTCTTCATTTTCTTCATAATAAAGACACCTTAATCATGTCATTTATCCAATTTGTGCTCATCTATGTATCTTTCTGAACACTAGAGGAACAACTGAATTTGTTTTTAGGATTAGATGTGATAAAAGTGCCTGGACAGAATTTTTGGAGTAATGCTTCTATAACTTGTACAGCTGCCTTTTGTCTGATATTTTTTGAATTTGAAATAAAGTTTACTTAAAAATAAATAAATAAATAAAAAATAAGGTAAAACTAGGGAAAAACTTTTTAAATTGCATTTAAGACTTGGGTTTAACACCAAAATGTGAAGATACCCACAACCAATGTTCGCTACATAACCCTAACCTATATCAACCTTAATGTGGGGATTAATTTAAGTAACTGGCAGTATAAAGTACTTATAACAGTAGTCACCATAACTGTAATTCGATGAAAATAAACCACTTTAACAAAAAGCAAAAACAGATTAAAGAAATCATAAAAAGTAGAACTACTATTTTCAAAAATCTCTATATACAAAATTAGAAATACACACACAAATCTGCTATTTTGCGGATTTTTAGCATTTTCCATTTTTTTCCTTCTAAAAATGATTTTAAATCCACAAATTTAAATATTATTGAAACCATTTAGTTTTCTGGGGAAATTTTTACATTGTTCAGTAACTCAAAAGCTGAGGTTATCAAAACACAACTGAAAAAAAATCAAAATTTAAAAATCAAATTTAATAAGACAAAGACACCACGGTACTATAAAAATCAATTATTTTTGACTTGGGTGGTTATACAAATATATATACATTTGTAAAGATTCAACAAAGTGTAAATAAAGTTGAGCATTTTACCATGTATCAGTTACTATTTGAATATTCTACATTACTGACAATTTTAAAATAATTAGGCATCAAGGTTTTTAAATGTGTATGAAGTATTTATGGATGAAGCACAAATGGTATCTGGGATTTTCTTCAAAATATTGTGGGTGAAGTCAGTGTAGTCTAACAGTTTGTCTAATTCAAACTGCTAAAAAATTAATAGGTTAGGACTCACAAGTAACTTTCCCTATCTATGCCAAGCATTTTTGTACTGTTTTAATTTTTGAAATTAAATGGTTTCATGGAGACAATCACAGGTTACAACAAATTTCAAAGGAACTGTGCAAAATCTTTTACCATACTAGATTTTAAATTGAAATATTACTTTAAATACAAGAGCCATCTGCTGAGGCTTGGAAATCTTGCTGTAGAGCTCTTTCTTGCAATGGCATTTCCCCAGCAAAAGTTTGTGTTTAAGTCTACCATGTAAAGCATATCAATTCCCCTCCCCAATGTATCCACACTTAGGTATGGGGTCCATACCTACAAAGTGCCAACTCCTGCAGAGGGGCCCTGATACCAACAGCATCCCTCAGCCCTTTTTCACTTGTGATCCAGAGTACAGTATGCTAGATTACTCTCTTATTCATTTTGTTAAGACCAGTAATCAGGCCTCGAAGGTACCAATTCTCACCAGGAAAATGTAAAATGTGAAAGTTAAGTACCAGTAGTAACAAACATTTCTTTGAAAGGATGAGACCCCCCCTTAATAAAAACTATGTGAGAAACATTTTAAAAGTTTATAAAAGGGTGTTGGGAGGAAATTGGGAGTGACTGACAAAGGATACAGATTTCTTTTTGGGGTGATGAAAATGTCCCAAAATAGATTGTAGTAATGGTTGCACAACTGTGAGTATACTAAAACACCAATTAATTGCACATTTTAAATGGGTGAATTGTAATGCTATGTGAAGTATCCCTCAAACTGTTATTTTTTTAAATTGAGTAGGTAAAATATTTATCCAAAAAGCACCAATATGTCAAATGTGACAAAATATTGATAATAGGTGATGGGTAATGCTGGTATTCTCTCTACTTCTGAGATTGTAAGTGTTCATATTTTTTTTTAGTTTCAGTTTTTTGATAGAGTTGAACTTAAGGACTACAAAGCTCCTCTTACCTGTATGAGTTCTAACATGCTGAACATAATTGTTTTTTCTGTCCGAAAAATAGTTGCATTTTCCACATGTGTATACTTTCCTAGGAAAATGGTTTCTCAAGTGTTTCCTCCAGTGATACTCGCTTACTGTGGTGTATGTACAAATAATGCACTTATAGACTCGTTCATTATCCCCAGCTCTGGAGTGGTGTTTTAGATGTGCAGTATAGTGATCGTATCGGTTGGTATTGTAGCCACAGCGGTCACAACGAATGGGGCCTTTGGAGAAATCTCCCTCTTCTGCAGTTGAAGAACCAGATTCCCTGGCCTTTGCTTGCTTCTCTGCACTTTCTTCCACAAAAAATTTCTTGGCACTGTGAACTCTAATATGATGCACAAATTGTTCTTCCGATTCTGCTTCATACTGGCATGGCTTACAGCGAAAAGGTTTTGTCTTCAAGTTCTTGCATTTGTCCTCTGCTCCGGGTATTTCAGTAGGAAGATCTTTATTTGAACTATAAATTTCTGTGGCAGTGGATACCTCAAAAACAGGCTGTGGTTCTATAACACTGAGTTCCAAACTTCCCAGTTCCATGTTTTCCATTCCATTAGGTTCGCCTTTTATTTCAGGAGATTCTTCAAGTCCTTCTCCATCACTATCTGAAAAGTTGTTATCTCCAACAGGCATCAATTCTGCCATCTGTCTTTCTTCACCAACTAAGTAATCACAGCAACTGCCATTCACTTCCCCAGTCAAGGCCACATTTGCCAACATGATAAGCTGAGGGGCAGCCAGTTCAGCTTTGGAGAGGTCATGCAAGTCATACATGTCGTTAGGCAAGGCCATGCCAATGTTGGCACTGCCAGTGAACAGCCCTCCTCCTCCAGAAGATTGTCCCATTACCTGGGTGGCCATATCTGTATTCTGGGGAGCAAAACAAAACAAAACACAAGAGAACTAATTTAAATGCAACTTTAAATGGCTTAAAACCAAAGCATCAATATAATTCTTCATAACTTAAAAAAAAAAAAAACACAACAAAACCTTTCCCAATGTAATCTTTGGAACTCAATGAGCCTCATTAACTACAAAACACAACTCTTTAAAATATTTTTTGTAATTCCCAATTCTCTTTTATTGCAGTTAACAGAAACTTCTACTACCCCTAAAAAAGGTTTTTTAATCAATTGTATTGGTTACTCAGGCAACTAAGTCTACGACATGATTAAATTTATATTTAATTGGAATGCCTTCCCTTAAGCACTTTTAATTCTGGTGGGAAAAAAATAACCCTCATTTTTACAGTTAATTAAAATTATTTTTAAAATTCAATACATGGAGAGCGGATGTAGGTCAGCGGTTGAAAGCCTGCTTCCCATGTATGAGATCCCGGGTTCAATTCCCGGTACTACCTCAAAAAAAAATTCAATACATGAATAGCAAAACTGCTGTCCTATTCTCCTTCCACAGTTCACTGGTCTGGATCAGAAAACCAAGAAATCCAAGTCATACTGTGCATTCATTTGTGTACACAAACACGTCTGGAAAGAAGATGGCTGTAATAATTGGTCAACTTAATTGAATTTCAGATGAATTCAACTAACTCCAGAAAAATAAACTATTGTGAAAAAGAACCACTTACACTACCTTAATTTTTCGATGACTCCACTGGTTTTAAAGGGGAAAAAATCACGGACTTTTTTTCCTGTGAAAAAAGAAGCTTGTCGCATATTCGAAACTTCACAAATGAAATTTTAAAATTAACCTTCCAAACCCCCTAATAAAATAAACGTACAATCATTAACCTCCACAATCATTAACTTTTTTTGCATTGTGCTCAATGCTCAACTTGGCCTACTTGCCTAGTGGAAGCCATTACAAGATCACCTCTTGAAAACACGTTGGCTTTTTAAAGGGTCTTGCCTACGTTACTTTCAAATTTAAAAGGTGTTTTTCTCAAACTAAGTGTTCCCTTACAGGTTAGAAAAGGCAAACTGACAGGTAGCACTAAAAAGTAAAGTTAAACCCAAAATACAAAAAGCAATCGGTTTCATCCAAGTTTATAAACGTAAACCGATTTGGTAATATGTACCATGCAAAGTTGGAATCAAAATGCCAACACAGAAAACAAATTGACCGCAAAAGCTTTTCCAGGGTTTAACAGCCCAGGGTATTCCTTATTTTACGCAAACATCGGCTTTCCTAATTCCCCCAAATCTACTACCACCCCGACTAAAGTAATTTTAACATTTCTGTCCCGAAGGCCGTCCAAGCACAACCAGAAAGCGCAGTGTTGCACGAATTCCTACGTGCTGCTGCCACCAGCGCCTGCCTCGGCGGCGGCATTCCTGACTGAAATAGGCATTCGGCCATTTTCTCAAAATACCAAACACAAAGCAGCTCTTTGCAAACTCGGGCGCTCTCGCTTCCTCTCTGCTCGGCCCGCTCGCTGCACACATCTACACACCCACTCTCGGGAGCTGCCCCAACACGCGCACTGAATCTTTTCCGGGGGCCCTCAACACTTAAGTGGGGGAGAACAAACTCGGTGCGCGGTTGAACCGGACCAAGACTTTCCCAAGTCCAGGCAAGCCCCTCCCCGGCCTATGGGCCCAAGTCTAGGAAGAAGTAAAGTTACCGGAACGCTGGCGTCCGGGCTCGTCTGACCGCCCCCGAACTCGCCCTCGGTGGAGAACCGGTGAGGCTCCCCGGGTGCCCTCCGAAGGCGTCGGGCCCGGAACGCCAAGAGGGCCTCCCACGCGCGCTGGCCGCCGCCCGCGCGCCCCGGAAGTTTGCGAACTTCACTCCCCTACGCATCTGGTGGGACGCGCACCCCAACCCCGCCAGGTCGGGCGGCTGGGCGACTGGGACCCGAGGGCCGAGGCGGCATCAGCGCAGAAATCGCTGTCCAGCCCCACTGGCGGAACCGCCCGGGCCCCGGGGCTGACTCAACCCGCCCGACCGCACTCAAAGGCGCCTTCCGGCGAAGTGGAGAGGCCGGGCGGAGGGGGGACGGGAGGGCCTCGGGCCGGCGCGGGGCTGCAGCGGGGCGACCTGGAAACGGGAGGGCGACGACGAGGAAGTTTCAGGACTAGGGAACCGAGCAGCTCCACTCCTCCGTCTCAGGACCAGACTTGGAGGACTTCCGGGCCCGCGGAGAGACAGGGGCTCCGCCTGGCCCAGGGAGGGGGTCCCGGAGACGCGCCGCTCTCCAGGGACGCCCCCGGCCCAGACCCCCGGGCCACGGCGGTGTAACTCGAGCCCGCGCGGCCACCCGCCCCCGCCCGCGCGGCAGCCGCCGCCGGAGCCACAGTATCTGCAAATCAGCCCTGGACAGCGCCTCGCTCTCCGCGTCCTTCCACGCCCTCCCCCTCCCGCCGCTCCGCAGCCGTCGCCGCCGGGCCAGCCCTCCCCCACCCCCGCCGAGCCTCCAGCCCCGCGCCGCGCTTACCGGCGTTTCTCCGCGAGGCGGGGCGGACGACCCGGCGTCTCCGCTCCTTCCCCAAGACTACTTTTCTTTGTTGCTGGAGTTTCGGGGGAGGGGAGTGGGAGGGTGGAAAAGTTGGGCGCTGGGGCCGTCGAGGCCCGCGAAGGCCCAGGAGTGGAGCCACAGAGGGTACTCAGGCCGCTGGCCCTCGCCGAGCCGTCCCGGCCGCCGCCGCCGGGGTCTGCGGCCCCGGGCCTCGGCGGCGCTTGCTCTGTTGCTGCGCCGCGAGCTCGCGGGAGCCGCACATTCCAGCACAGGAGGCTCCGCCGCGCACCCGGCCCGCGCCGCCGCCGCCGCCGCCGCCGCCGCCCGCCGGACACGCCCCCTCCGCCGCTCGCGCGCGCCCGCCAGTCACGCCCTCTCGCTGCCCGCGCGCGTGGCCGCTTGGTACGCCCCGCCCCTGGGCAAGCTCGGGGTGCGCTGTTCTCAGTTGCGGCGGAGCTGGTCAGGCGTGGCGGGGGCGGCCGCACGTAATCCGCCTGGCCCCTCACTCTTACCCTCAGGGCAGAGAAGAGGTGGGACCCTGTTCCCTTTATTTCTTTCTTTTATAAACAAACTACAGAAATGTTATTCCCAGCTCTGGCGAGCATGCGTGAGAATAGAGCTGTTAAAAGAAAAATCTGCGGGCTTTTACCGTTCTCTTTAGACCTATTGTCCCCGGCCTCTTAAGTCTAGCTCTAGGCAATACCCTTCAAAATCTCTTCAAGTCTCCACCCTTCCCCACCCTTAACTAATTAAATTTAGTTTTAAGCTTCTACTATAGAAAAAGCACTTCAAATTTCAAACAATAAGCGCGGGCAATGGAATCAGTTTGTGAGTTAGAAGGAAAAAAAATGTCTCAGGAAGGAGGTCTTGGACCTCGGCGTTTAAAGCTTCAGAACAGTTAATGAGAACGAGGACTGAAGGGACAAGTCCCCAGACGTGCAGGTGGCAGGTCATTGCTGAGATCTGGAAGCACGATTTCAGTGGAGGAAAAGAAACCAGATCACAGAGGATAAAGAATTGAAGGGGTGATGGGGAAATGGAGGTGACCAAATGTCACCAAATGTCGGAGAGTAACCTCAGTTTCCTCGTCTATAAAGTGGGATAACTGTGCACAATGCTTGACACAAGGTAATATGTTTTAAAAGGGGGGGAAGGGGGTAGTAACTTCATGCGCTCCTTTACCTTTCACATGAAATACCTTCTTAGTCTGCCTTTGATACTTTTCCTAAAACATGGGTCCTACGTCAGGCCTGTCCTAAGATTTAATATCTCCCCATCGACTACAAACTAAAATTTCAACCCCTTAATGTGGCATTCAAGGCTCTGTCTAACCTGACTTAGATAAATCGCATTTTCACTAGAATTGAGAGGTGGCAGCAACTACTATGGGAGTTCTGACTAGGGGGATAGATCCTAACTAGGAGGCTCTAGCTAGAAACTTAAAGCAGTAGATACCCATTCAGTCTGGCCTTGGAGAATGAGAATTTCAACCGATGGAAATGCGGGAAGGAACATCCTAGAAGCAATGAAAACAGCAGGCTGGAAACCCCAAAGCAGTTACTAAGATATCCCTAAGTCTTCCTCTGGCTCCCCCTGCCCCCCAACTCTTCCCTTTCAAGTTCCTTCTCTTGTTTCTCTTATGACAGGACTTCCAGACACGTGGTATAGTCTTCAGCAGGACTCTTATTTCCTTATATCAAGACAATACATTAATAATTTAAGGAGAGTGGATGTAGCTTAGTGGTTGAACATCTGCTTCCTATGAACGAGGTCCTGGATTCAACCCCGGGTACCTCCTAAATAATAATAATAATTTTAAATGTGGCTTAAAATGCAAAATGGAATGAAGGATCTAAAGTGCTTGACCACCAAAGTTTTTGGTGACTTAATTTCAAATGCAAGCCCTCCCCATGAATCAAACTTGAAAATTACTCGTTTTCCTTTTAAGAAAGAGAGGAGAAAGAGAAAGAAAGCAAATTTTTAAGGCCTAGTACAAACTTTTCTACATTTATTCTTTTTTCTTTCTTTTTTAAACTAAATTGTAATTTCAGCTTATATGGCTATTTTAAATGCTATAGCCAGGGGACAATTCTGGTCTCTATTGTGGCTGTCAAAGATACGAACTGTTTGTTTTACCATTTTTATATCCAAAATGGTGAAAATGAAACATCTCTTTTTAAACATACTAGATAAACGTCCTTCACTGCCTGGATCTGACTGCTTAATGGAAATGTTTTATTAGTTGTGAATTTATTCTCACATATTGTGATGCAGATAGAAGAATGGCAAATAGGCAGCTTCTTTTATTTTAAATTAGCAAAGACCCTTGTTCAAGGGATGGTATATTCAGAGTGACCCAAAGTATCATGACATGAAGGCCACAGGTCAAACTCAAGGCCAAATTGCATATCAATAGAAAATTACCTTTCTGAAAGCTGGTTCTATGAACTTGAATTCTTAATTGTTTTTCCAGAGGCTGTATTTTACTTTGCTGCATCCAAAATTTAAGATCTTCTGCAAGATAAAGACTGAAATGTGACTGAGTTCTGGTTTTCTTATTTTGAGAAGATGGGTTCTTCCCTACATATTTAATTCATTGTTTTTAAAATTTTAATTATAATATGTCCTTAATATTTTTCTCTAGAGATTTATTTCAAAAGTTTGGTAAAATATTCTTTGGAGCTTCCATGTGCTTTTTTCCCTCCCATGTGCTTTTTATTCTTAACTTTATTTCATTTTTTTTTCTTTAGAGAAGAGCTTATTGTACTGAACCCACATTAACGTTACATTGAAGTTCAGTAACCTACATTACATGTTGTCTGACTCAACAGTTGTGTTGATTAAAAATTGGGGTACAACATCTCTATCCTAACGTTGAAAGATTTCTATTCCACTCTGCTGGTACCAACCAAAGGAAAGACGTTAATCTGCCAAGGACTAAAGTTTGGGGCTCTTCTCCTGTTCTCTCATTCTGAGTAGTACCCACACTCACTGTAGCTCCCCAGGAATCTCCGCCCAGTGTAAATGGTCCTGCAGAGATTGATCTCTGGTGGTGAAATTTTTCTCCCTGTGCCAGCACAATGTCTATTACTCATTTAGTCAAAAGTAAAGTTAAAGCATAACTTAAAATATTGGTTTGCTTCCTCTATAACCTTATTCTGAAACTCTTGATGGGTTTGAAAATAGGTTGTGATGTAATAGAAAGTATACTGGCCAGATGCAAGAACTCTGTTTCTCCTCTGCCACTTTGAGAAATCTCTTTTGAGTTTTGTCTGTAAAATGACGAGGTTGTACTAGCAATGCCTAAGATTCTTGGCAACTTAAAAATCTACAGTGCTTTTTAATTGTTTGAAATTTTGAATCATGTGCGTGTACTTCCTGGTACAAGAATATATTTTTTACATTCAATATGCCTGGCCTCCCTTCTCTACAGCTCTCCTTTGCCCTTTGTGGAGACCCACCAGTTGGCCTCATCAAGATTGATGTGTCCAAAGGCAGAGGGTTTTAAGAAACTCTGGTCTAGTCCTGGCTGGTGCAGCATCATTCACCCTTGCCCTTGCTGCTATTTGGATCTTGACCTTTTATCCTAGTTCTGATCATTGGAACACTACAGTATCTTCAGCTTGAGCCACGGAGGTGTTCAATAATTGCTGAGAAGAGAGGAAGGTGAACATAGGAATGGGAGAATGTGCTGGGCAGATCACATTTTGAACTAATTGCCCCATCCTTGTTTTCTTCCCCTTGATCCCTGGCCACTCTCCCAACTCAGATCCCTTGCTGTTACTGAAATAGTCTATCTACCAGGCCCTGTGCATGGGTGAGCCATCAGGCCCCATCTTTGGGTGAGCCTCCAGGCCCCGTGCGCAGGTGTGCCACCAGGCCCCGCAAGCCACACAGCAAGATGATGACGTAACAGGAGAGTGACACAAGGAAGAGCCAAGACGAGACTCTAAGGTGGCACAGGCGGTAGTAGGACGCCTCTCTTCCACATTGGAGGTTCCGAGGAT